>JBCJKH010056462.1:6250-27992 GCA_039877255.1 Loriculus beryllinus
TGGCTTCAAAACTCCACCTTTAGAATGGGAAATACAAGTTTTCACTCTAGGGAGGCTACATCATTCTTATTTGTGAGGGGAGAAGAGGAGAGGAGGAGTGGCCAAGAGGAGAGATTGTGAGGCGAGAGGAGAGGACGGATGGCCATGAGGGGAGATCATGAGGAGAAAGGTGGGACGGCCATGATGGGAGATCGTGAGGGGAGAGCAAGGACAGCTGTAGGATGTGAGGGGTGGCCATGAGGGGTAAGGGGCAATCATGAGGAAAGATCATGAGGGGAGAAACAGGGGAAGCCATGGGGTGTGAGGGGTGGCCATGGTGGGTAAGGGCAGCAGCTAAACACTGTGGGCTATTAAGGGGGCTAGATGAGAGGTGTCTGTGAGTGGATATCATGAGGGGCAGCCAAAAGGGGAGATCTTTGGGGGGAGGTAAGTTTGCCCTTAGTGACATGGTTTAGTGGTGGATTTGGCAGTCCTAGGGTAACGGTTGGACTTGGTGATCTTAAAGGTCTTTTTCAACCTAGTTGATTCTATAATTCTATGATCTGAGTAGCCCATTTCTCTCTTTACAAGAAATTAATTCCATTGCCTTCCCTTTCTTTCACAGGTCTCCTTCCTTTAAAATCTGTATTTCTTCTGTTATGCTCAAACACTTTATCTGCAAAAAATAAGTGAGAACCAGTCCTTTGTTCAAAGACTGAAAGAAACATGGCCATTACCATGTTTAACATCCCCTGTTAAAATATTTGGGAGTGGCAGGCATGTACCTAAAAGCAGCCTTTTTCTCTCCTGAAGTTTTCTTTCTGGAGTGAAAGTGTCACACCTATAGAGTAAACCAGCCTTTTAGGAGCTCTGGGGTATCACAAGTTCTTAGTGATGCCATGGTGAAAAAAAAATAATCTGTCATGGCTTTGTATTAGACCTAAGAATCCAAGAGGCACCACTGCAACGTACAGCCAGTGGCAGAGCTGGCTGCCAATGTTGCTGTGGAGGTGGGCTTCTCCTTTATGGATTAACAGCACTTTACTTGCAGTTACTAAAAAATATTTATACCTAACTACACTTGCATTTTTAGACAAAAATCTGATCTAAAGGTCAAAGGAAAACAGTGCAACCCATCTATTTTCTTAAATACTGTTAGACTTTCTGTACCATAGAGAGATACAGTTTAGTGGCTTTAGTGGGATGAGTTGCAACTTCTAGGTCCTCAAAAGATTTTATTTTTGTCCATTAGTGTAATCTGCAGCTTGCTCAAGATTCAGGGCCCCTCAGCTGCCTCATCCAGCATGCTTGTTTCAGTCTTTCAGTACAGCAGATGGACAGTTGCAATTTTTCTGATTTTTTTTTAAATCAGCCTATCACATCACACTTATTCTACTTCTCTTCTAAAGCTTCATGCCACCTGTTTAAAGAATAGTGATGGCAAGAGGTGCGAAAGATGTATTTATGCAGGTTTCCATAACTGGCACTCTTCAAGATGTGGGGACTGTGAACTGTAACTCTGCAAACCATTCTTAGAGAAAGCCAGAATTACAGTACTAGAGCACAACAGTTTCCCAGATATATTAGAGATGATGTAGGTTCTTTTATCTAGCTAATGAGAAAACGAGAACTGGGGGTGCAAGGAACATACTTCGCTTGACAGCATGGAGGCAGCTCTATTATGCCACCACCTAAAACAAAAAATATCTACCAAACAGCAAATGTGAATTTGGAAGCATAACCTGTCTAGTATCAGTTTTCTAGAAGTAGAATAGTTTATACTGAATGGCATTCTGCAGAAGTTACTGCACTCAAAGACCATTTAAAGGTGGAGAAGCTGCACATGTATCAAAACTGGGCAATACCTACTTTGTATACTGAAATGAAGATACCCACTACAAAGAGTCATCACTCAACTGGGCTGCAAGCTTGGCAACTTGCTCAAAGCAAATCCTATAGATACAAATTAGCAGACCGTAGCCTGGCTACTGTGTGTGTTAGCTCTTGTATCCATTCCTGTATGTATACCCCTCACACCCACTCAAATGAGACTTAAGTATTTTTCAAATACAATCTTATCTCTACAGAATTCAGTAGTTTAGTTAACTGAAGATCATTAAAAAAATTGAAAATTGCTCTTACATGTACAGACATGCCTATTTATAGCATTTATTACCCTTGGGAAAACAAGCAATCTCTGGTAACAAACTAATGCAAAAAACATTAAGAACAGTATTGCTTGAGAATGACCTCTAACGCTTACCGAAGATCCAGACCCTGATTTTGCCAGATGTTTTCCATAATTCTAATTATCTGAAGTGTCAGCATGTCTTGACGCAAGTCTGGAACAGTCAAATACATAAAGATTTGCAAATACATGGAGACTGCAAATTTTGTAACACCAGAACACTTTGTTACATCTTACTTTTCCCAAAAAAAGTATGCCTAAAGGAAATGAGGCTTACAGAGTTCAGTGTAGGTTTTGTTCTCTCAATAGATAGAAACGTGTTAAGTAGTTGAGAATGAATATACATTTCTGGTGGCGATTTCAAAGCTGTTTAAAAAATATACACTAAAATCATGCCAATGGAACTAAAGAGTACACTTCTGTAATATCTTGGAAGACATTTTCAAGTCAAAAGAACAAAGTATTGAAATAGAACCATATTCCACCTCAACAGACCGAGCAGCTTGGAACCTACAAAATTTGCACAACTCTTCCTTGTATATGCTTAATTTTTCTGGAAAACTGCTTTCCACCCTCTCCTCCCCACTCCCACCTCCCCCCCTGCATTCTTTATACTTAGACAAAAATACTGAACAGTAGGTTAGGAAAATAAGCAGATATGTAGCTTTTGGATTACACGTGCTTTTCCTTACCATCTCCATTTTTAAAGATTATCTCATTGTTCTGAAATAACAATTCAGACATAATATCTGGGTTTTCCCAGTTCAACCACAGTGGCCTTTTTGCAGATGACATTATCCTGCACTCCTCAAGCCTAAAAAAAAGAGTTAAGATTTCAAAGAAGCAGGCACATACAGATTTTCATTTAATATTTCCATAACATTAAGTTCTCCCTGTTTTCATGAAACTCTTTAAAATAGTATCAAATTAAAGATGCACGGTAACTGGCAATCAACCACTTTTACTTTCAGCTTCAAACTTAAATTAATAAGTGCAATGTTACCCATTTGCTAAGCGCAACAGAAGAGCCGGCTATACTGTAATTTCCCTTTGGCAGTGTGTGTTCCTTACAAATGGAAAAAGGTCTGTGCTTCCTGTCACCTTAAAGGAACAGCTGTCATGTTGTTCCCTAAACTGTTAAACCATTAGACTGAAACTACTTCACTTTTCATTAGTTATTCTGCTACAAAGCTTTTTCGGTGAACTTTGAAGATACTAACATTTTTCAGTATGTTAACATTTAACCTTAACATTGCTAATGTTAACATTACTAAACTTTTACTTAAATATCTAGATAAATTTAAAAAATGAATACAATACCGAAGATTTCCCAGTTGATGCGCAGGATTAAGAGGAGAGATAAAACCCTGTAAAGCATCCATAAAATCTGGCCGCCTCATTTGTTCAACAAGAAACTTCATCTGTACCTGATAAATAATCACATTCAGGTTTTGATAACACTAATTATATGTAAGTGAAAGTAAGTTTCAGATTTTTAGCTTTGTTTTTAAAGCATAGTTTTGCACAGTTCCAGTGTAAGCAACTATATTTAGCCACATTCTGTACAAACTGAAACCCTTAAATCTATTGCCTTAAGAGGTAGACAATGGCAATGCACATAGAAAATATAGCAGCTTCTAGAATAACATACTATAT
The DNA here is from genome assembly GCA_039877255.1 of Loriculus beryllinus. Classification (NCBI taxonomy): domain Eukaryota; kingdom Metazoa; phylum Chordata; class Aves; order Psittaciformes; family Psittacidae; genus Loriculus; species Loriculus beryllinus. The sequence continues at coordinate 10,074 of JBCJKH010056462.1, forward strand.
ACTCAAGTTATCTTTAATACTTTTCTAGTTAATCAATTAATACACAGTTCAGAGTAATTCCTGTGACTCAACAGCAACAGTCTGGGGATGCAGACATCTTATAATACCTTCTGGGTCTCATCTTTTTTTTCCTGCTTGAGAATATCAGTGAGGTTAATCAACTTCTCCATAGCTTCCACCTGCCTGCTCAGATGTTTTAGGTACATTCCACATGCCCGACAATAGGACTCCAGAAGTAAACCAAACCTCTGACTTACAGTTTTATTGTGCATTTCAGACCTACACAGAGAGGAAGAAGAGTTATTGCTTAAAGACAAGACCACTTACAGATGCCAAAAATGAAGCTATAGCTGTAACATCATCCCAATGACACATCTTTTCCGAGAGCTGCTTATAGATCATCCTTTTCAGGTAAACAACTTCTATTAATCTCCCACAGCTCATCTCATTTTGACTAGACTGATCCAACTTCAGTACCTTTTACAACTAATTCAGCACAGGGTTCATAGGCTTCTTCCCCAATTCCTTCTTGATTTTTCTGTCCTCTCTACCACTATTCCTTGCCTTTATTCAAAACCCATGCTTCCCAGAAACTCAAGCTTTCAATTCATGTTTCAGGTTTCTTTGCCAAGAGCAAAGCTATCTGGCTAAATAAGACAAGGAGAAAACGAAACAATCCCACACTGTGGCCCCTCTAGTTTCCTTGTTCGTACCTCCTCTCATTCTTTGCAGCTCTTAAATACATCCCTCAAACAAGTTAATCAGACAATTTATTCCATTATCTTTGATGATCACCAAGGGAAATAGAAAACAAAGCATAACAAAGATTCCTTGCTACTTCTATGTCTGTCTCTGATCACACTGTCTTAGAACAGCATTTTTAGGTGAGACAATCCATTTAGCTACAATCCATTATACTGTAGGTTGATCTATGCTCAGCCTTCTCAACACCAGGAATTACAAAAGCCCTTGTTGCACTTAGTAAGGAAGAACATAGATATTTAAGCTATCGAGCTGTATAAAGTCTTTAATAAGCATGTACAAAGAGTTATTTTTTCAAAGCCTTATTTGGTCTAATGGGGTGTCTCTCTTTACACCTCAACTATTTGTACAATTTTATGGAAGACTGGTGAGTGATAAAAAAAATAAAGTTCAAACAGCAGTAATCTGTCAAAGTTATAAATAGTTGAGAGGAGAGGCCTCCAGCAATTGTACTATACTACCCTGCTTTCAGCATAATTATCATTATGTAAAAAGAAGACTAAGTATCTATTATTAACTAGCTTTTGAAACTGCAAAGGATGACTTCTATTACCAAACTCTACACTCAAACTTTTAACCAATGTTAAACAAACTAAGTGGTAATACTTTCCTGAAAAAACAAAAGAAGACATTTTAGTATGCCAAGCCTTTAGAACAGTAAATTGCGTACAGCTAATAGAAATCCCACTACTCCTTAACATACTATGCTTACTTTAAATGCCAGAAGAAGAAGTGTCCTATCCTTTGATTGGTCAGTGCCTTCTTGAGTAAAAATCTCACAAGCTGATTATCCAAGTACTGTTCATATTTTAGAACCTAGTTAAGGATAAAGAGAATAAAAATAATCTGCTGCAGTTACTTCTATGAATAAAATACAGATTAAAGGAAGTTAAATAAAAATAAATCTATGTTTTACATGAATTTCTGTAGAATGACTGATCTGGTATTAGTACTTCCATGTGTTTGAATTTGAACAATATCTACTAACAGTGCATTGGCTGCCTGTTTCAGGAACTTACCATCTGATGCTCCCTTCACTACTGCAAAATATTTTGGCCTCAACTACCTTGAAATATTGAGAAGATGCTTCTGCTCATACTTTCCCATATATTAGAACAGCTGAAAGAGCTGCCTCTTCCAGTTGGTAGAACACTTCTGCATCTCTGTAAAATCCTGGCATTTAGTAACAACATGCAAAACCCCAGCACTACAGAAAATTAACTACATTTAATCTCCTCCTCCTAAATAATCCATAAAAGAAACATGCTGTTGATGATCTGCTTTTCATACCACCTTAACTTTCATTGTATTTTAAGCCTCTGTGATTATTGGATATACACAAGAAGACATCAAGTATACCAAAATACGTTATATACCTGTACTAGCTGGATTAAGTACTGAGACAGTTTGTCATCTGTCAAGTACTTCTCTAGACACCGAACTGCAAAAGCTCGCACCATTGGATCTGGATAATTACAGTCCAAAAGCTCCATTGCTTGCTCTGGCTTGATTGGAGGCCAATCTTTCACCAAACAGTACATCTGTGGACGAGAAGTCCAAGCACGTTACACATTCGAATTGATAACAAAGAAGCTGTAATACACAGCTATTAGAAGGTACTGTCAGACACGAACTGCATCCAAGTAGAAGCTATTTACTTGCCAGCCCTCTCTCAATAAACAATTTGGTATTAGTTGCCAGCTGACGTTTTATCCATTATAAACACAATGAAAACAAAACCTCACATATAACTGATTGACAAATCAGCAACATAACAGGGATTCAAGTAATGCCACAAGAAGAAATTTTAAGACTTAGACTGAGCTAAGGAACAAAAACTACAGACCATACTGATCAATCAATTATAGTGGTAACTTGGTCAGGTTTTCATTCAGTGTATCATGCACATGTAACATGTTTTAAACTTCCAGAAGTTTCCCTAAACACCATATTTTAAAGCTTCTTCAAAACTTAAAATTTCTTCAATGCTATATGTTACCTGAGCCACTTCATCTCTAGAATTCCATTTAACAGACAGAAGTAATTTGGGCAGAATTTCTGGAGTATTCACACAATAGTGTCTGTGAAAGAGAAAAAAGGTGTATGTACAATTTGCCCTTTGATAACCATCTACTATGTTCCCCTCAGTCTTGCACATTTTTCTTCCTTTGTCAGCAGAAAACAATCAATACCATATGGTGGTGTTAGGATCCATGCATGAAAGTAAGATAGCAGTAATGGGGAAAATGTAAACTAATTCAACAACTTACTTTTTCCCCATGGGCTTATGAATTAAGACATACAATTCAGAATGCTTTAAAAGCCTTTTCTAAAACACTAACCCAACCAATACAGAGCATAGAAAAGGGAGCAAAATCCAAGACAGTCATGACAAATTTGGAGTGAATGGGGTAAAGTTGATTGTGCCAACAAGGGCTTTTCTTTAGTTTAGTTTTTGGTTTTAAATACCTGTGGCTCCAGAGGAAGTCCTTCTCTTGCTCAGTGATTTCAGACAAAGGATCTCGTGTACATATAGCTCGCAGTTGCTCCTTGTCACTTTCTCTTAGTTCGTTATCTCTAGCTATTCTGTTACTCTGTAGAGAGAAAGCAGTCCATTAGCCCTCCACAAATTTCCTTGTTGTCATACAACATACATGAAATACTTTAAGAGCACTTAACACAACACTTACAGCCTATGTCATGCAATTCTATCTTGTTTTCTTCTGTTGTAACTGAGAACTTAAAATTTAAAAACAGAGAGATGAAAGACCAGGCCTCTGATTTCTACAACCACTTCTAGCCACTACTGGGACACAAAGAGTGACATTTCAACTAAGTCAGCTGTGTGGAGAAATAGCAGCAGTTGCATCTGATGAACAACATAATGCAGCATGAAATGAAACTGGTCATTTCTATCTCTGGTTTTGAGATTAGCTAGAAGCTGCTGAAAGGAGTGAAAAAGAAACAGAACTGGAAAAACAGAATATGGGATGTGAAGCTAGGTAAACAAAAGTCAGAAAGCTGTAGGAAAGCCGGAGTAACAGGAGGACAAGAGAACATTAACCAGAATTAGCATAATATATTTCCCAAAGGGTACAGAAAACAGAACTGGTATATGTTGAAATTAATTTTACATAAGACTTCATTCACTAGAACCAGCTTAGACCAATGGCAGAGGTATTGAAACTACTACTACTAGATATTTCACACCTCATATGGCAAGTTCAATTTTTTTCTCCTATACTTTCCATTTTTCAGTTTATTTAATATGGATTTTTTTTTACAAAGCAACATATGAAGTGATGCAGTCTGAGGTTTCAGCTACACAATCAATTGCACTGCAAAAACCAAAAAATCTGAAGAAGCTCGTATTACTGTGTTCAGTATAAAATACAAGTGTAATAAACAAGATTGACACTTATGATGAAGTTATCCCAACAATTCCACAAGAATTGAAGCTTTTCATAGTGAATTCATGTTTTCACATCTGCATGATACCTATCACTACAAAAGAATAAGATCAGCACTCTTTCAAATTCAAAATGTTTAAACTGTAGAAGCACAGTATTCAGCCTCTTATTCTGCTTTTTCCCTAGTCAATTTCTACTCAGCACATTAAACAAGATAATAAACAAGAATGAAGTGAGCTTTGCCTGCCAGTTGTGATAATGGAAGTTGTCAACTGGCTGAACTAGTACTTTGAAGCACAAATACCCACATGGCTTTTAGAGAAGGTCTTTACAATGCATCTAGCTTTAAAAAAGATGAAGAAAAGAACAATCTGAAATTTCCAGGTAGGAGATCAAGGCACCCTTTAAAAGATGAAGTGGTGTTTTCTAAGAATATGCACAAATACAGACACAGTTGTCAGGTTATACCACATGATATAATAATGTAATATATATTATATAAGGATATAATTTTACATTTACCTTTAATTACATAAAGTATGTGTTCTCATGATGGGTTCACTACTACTACGTGGGAATATCCTGGCCTTCAATCTTACATCCACCAATATTAAGGTCTCACAGGATTTTTAGTGTCTTGCCCTATTAGTAGTATAACAGTGCAAGATCTTGCACTAGTAGTGTGATCTAGTGCAAGAACATGCACCAACATGGTTGTCTTTTATTATCATTCTGAAGCACATAGATTGGACTTAAAAGTGGGGAGAAATTATTCAGGACTACACTCAATGTGGAATGGGAAAATTTTTAGAACACATTTTTAAATATTATGGTATTGGATACAGTGAAAGTAGTTAAGAGAGTTATTCTGCAAGGAAGTTATTGGATAAATGACTTAATCACCCTGTTCCTGACATAAGATCAAATAGTTCATATTGTTCAATAGAACAAGTAATTGCACATATTCATCTTTATCCTGAAAGAGTCATCCTACATAGTAAGTGAAAGTCAAAAAAGTATAAAATGTACCTGCATAGTGGGTCAGAAAGATCATAGTTTAGGTCAAGCCCAGAAGGAAAATGCATTTATCCTGTTGCGGTCAACACCAAAAACTTGAAATTCTATGAATTGTGGGACAGTAAATTAGATTTCATATTTGAAAATCCTTTCATATTTGAGATATTAATGGACCTATAAATGATTTCTTATCAATATGTATTAATTGATTGTAAATGCAGTGTAATGCATTTCAAGCTTACACAAGAAAGTTACATTCTTTGTATCATAATAAAAACATTTAGATAGAAATCATACCTCAGTGACTGCTTTGCTGATTTTGATCATTTCAGACAAGCATTTTTTACCTCCTTCAGATATGGACAATGCTACGCACTAATCAAGTATCCAATTTTCAAATGAGTAATAACATGCTGCATTTTAAATCCCTAAATATAGTTAATATTACAAACAGCTATGAATATGCACAGTACATAAGAGGATTTTGGCAGACCAGAAGAAGAGTTGAAAGAAAAGCAGCATGAATGAGAAAGTGAGACCGAAGCAGTGATATACAGATTGTTTCCCTGTCAACCTACTCACTGATGTAAATAGGCATTCTCCATATTTAACCACTGTGACCACCTTCTACAATATTGTAAGGATTATCACAAAAAAGACAATAATTTGAGACTTTATTTGACCTTGTATTTTAAGTTTAAGATGACCATTACTTCATTACTTTGTCACTGAAGTGAGAACTTATTCTCCTCACCATTTTCTGGTTTTGCATACAGATCATATTGTCATAGAAACCAACGAGTTGAGCATATATAGGGGCAGGTAACAGGCTGTGTTATAGTTAAGGAATGTTATTTATGAAGGAGCTAGCTGTTCTTAAACATTTAATAAGAGCCCCTTAGCACTGCTCAGTTACAGTCTATACCATAAGCCGATATACCACTCTATGATGGACTTCCTGTGGTTTCTCAAGAGAAATAAATGCCTACAACTCTTTGTTCAAGAGATGTTGAGATGAGACTTTATAAATATCACCAGAATTCCCAAACTGGAAGCTCACACCTATGCACTTTTTGACACAGCAAAACTTTCCACCCTGAGACTCTTTTTCACTCAGACCACAAAGCTTTCTTGGGGAAACTCTCAAGTCTTTGAACCAGCTTCCAAAATAAAACCGTAAAACATGCCAAGTAATTTCACAGCCTTGTCTTTGAATACACAGTATTTTTAGCTTTACTGACTTTCTTTTTTCTCTTTCTAATCATCCAACAAGTGCTCCTAAGAAAGTGCCAAACCTCACCAAAAAAGCCAACTATCAATGTGCAGGTTCTCTTCATGGAAGAGGGGAGATTAAGGGCTACACTCATGTATGCCAGTCAATTCCCTCAAAATTCCCTGTACTTCTGCTCATAACTAACCCATCAAACAGCCAGTGAAGAGTTATAACCACCTTTGGGATACACAAGAACATCTAACTATAAACACAGAACCGCAACAAATTAAAACTGCAACAAATTTAAACAGCATCATTGAAGGATAACTGCAACTTTTGAAAAGTTCAGGTAGTTCAGACGTCTGCATTGGCAATATAAAATGTCAAAAATGCCTTTACAGTTTGCACAGTAAAATAGTTACTTTTTTGTACTCTTTTTGGTTGGTCAGTGAAGCGTTAGGTCAGTTCAAAGGAGAATGTATTACTCACTTCGCTAAGCAAAACAAAAAATTCATTTATTGATTTTACATTAAGTCAGGATATAAGAAAAAAACCTCTTTACTGCTAATATACCGAGTAAAATAAACAAAGTAGTAAATACTATTTTCATGTTTTAGTAGCTAATCTCAGAAGGGGAGTTTGCCTTACCAGTCCCGCATAGCTGTAGTTAAACCCCAGTTCACGTGATATAGTCCAATTGGCATGCTCTTCAATCACTGTCATATCTGGAAACTTCACAGGATTGCTAAACCAATCAAATTCCAGCTCTAGACATGGAGTTTCCTATGTAAAGGGAATTGAAATTACTTTTTCTGCTGAATGATGCTAATTATAATATTACATACTTTGAACTACTAAGGAGGAAACTGGCATGCAAATATTTACCTTATTTGGATTTGATCCAGTAACACCGATAGGATTTAACAAATCCTCCAGGCCATGAGGTACTGCCCAAAGATTCAAAGCCATTTTCCCAGATACAAGAGTGTCTGTGTAATCAAACATGTTTATATTTCCCCAAGCCAATGGACAGTGCTCCTTAAAGAGATTAAAAGATTTTTTTTAGTGTCATCTATTAATTACTGTAGAGTGAGTCAGGAGAAATAACATTTCCACCCCAAAGCAAGTTGCTACACTCCCAGATTAGCAGAAAAGCAGGCTGTGGAAGCTGTACCATACTTTTCTATGAATGACTGTCATGGCAGTCATTCTGCCAAATGGTATCAAAACACTTTCAAACACATGCTAACATCTTCCCACATCAAAAATAACTCAAGATGATGCAAAGTTTTTTTGACAAAGAGAGAATTTTTACCAAGGGCTATAGTAATGTAATAAGGAGGAACAGTTTTAAACTCATACAATAGGTTTAGATTGGACAAGGTTTTGTTTTTTTAATGATACGGGTGGTCAGATACTTGTCATAAAAAGTGGGAATAGGTTACCCAGAGAAGCTGTGGATTCCCCATCACTGGGAACACTGAATATCAGGATGCATGAAGCTTTTCAGCCACCTGGTCTAGTGAAAGATATCCCTGCCATGGGCAGAGATCTTTAAAAGTCTCTTCCAACCCAAACATCCTACAATTCTGTAAGTTTTGTAAACCTGATTGTAGACAAAAATAACTGTATAGTACCTGTGACAGCCAAATGCAGAATGTAGTGATGCTGTGGCTAGATCAGATGCCATACACAGATTCTTAAAAATGACTATTTGAGATCATGCTAAAGCAATACAAGTTTTCTTTAAAGATCAACTCTAAATACAAGTATAAATACTGCCATTTTTAGTTAACAGGCAAGTAACATATGGGTTTATAAACTTGAGCTTAAAGGCACTTGCACCTCAAAACACTAACAACTGATCTTTGAGCCTGGCAATACAGTATAGATGCTATTTACACTGTTGAACAGGTAAGCTTTTTTCCATGCTAACTTTTGACCACAAAATCAGTGGTAGTCTGAGTAAGGTACAAGAAAAGAAAATCCCCTTTTTTAAATCAGATTAAAATCAAATATTGTACTAATACTTATTGCCAGTACAGCATTTATCAAGTATCTTCCCAAACTTGACTTCAGTTGCTTTTGTTCATTATTGTATTAAAGACATTAAGTATTTTACCTCTTTCGCACCCTTCCGGCCTTTAACAGAACAGATAGAAAGGCAGAGACGAGCAGCACGTGGAAGATCAAGAATGTACATGTCATACAATAGCCATTCGTTCCATCTATAAGATTTAAAAAGCAAAATAAAACCAGGTTAAAGGACAGCATGGAGACAACTGTATTCTATCAAATTTATACTAAAAAGGTATTTGTTATACTCCTACATAAGCTATATACATGTACAGAAAGTACACTTTCGCACTGGAAAAGTGTACTCCTACACGCACTTGCCCACGTTCCTTTTGGGAATGGAAACTTCCCCAAATAACCTCCTAGCACCAATACTGTTTAAAAAGTCATGGTAGGTTCAATTTCTGCAAACTTAGTAATAGGTTTATTCGTTTTCACTCTTGCAAACCTACCAACTGCAACTGTCAGCATAGGCATAACCTGAAGTAATGGATTTGCATATGTGCTACACTAATATAAGGTTTAGTTTAAAAAATATTTTTCACTTCAGGAAAAAAGCAAGTGGGAAAAAATGGGGCACAGCTCTCAGAACACAACTGAATTTGAACTACTGGAAAATAAAAGATAACTGCAAGATGGGAATATAACAGAAATACGACACAAATCCAAACCAGTATTCCTAATACAAATATTATTCTATTTATCATAGTAATAAGTGCACAGATATACAGGAATATGTATCTTGCTTTCGTTAACTTCTCTAAGTAGACTTCTCAGCTGGTGGAACTGTGCTTTTGAAGAGGAACTTCTGAGCAGTTTCTTTTCCTAAACCAACTGCCATGGTGAATTTTCTCAGTTGGAAAAGGCAGCAGATTCTAAGGACAGCATTAATTTTTCAATGTGTCTGTAGCTACTAAAAGCAGAGTTTTATAAAGAAATAACTGTCCAAACCCTGCTCTAAGAATTAAGAAACTAGCAGATAAATTTTAATTCACTTTTCTTATGTGTTCATTTCATAACACAGATTTGTGTGATTAAACACATATTTTCAAGCCATACCCATCATCACCTTTCCAAGAAGATTTTGCTTGTAAACCAGTCAAAATATCATTTCAAGTATAGCTATATTTGGGGCAACCCAGAAGGAGAGCTATTTTTCAACAACTATACATATTAGTAAGCCCTCTATACAGCCTAATCATATTAATAGAAACCAGACAAAAATAAGAGTTTCAAAATGTATTCATATAGACATGAGGTCAGAAAGAAAATGCAAATCAATAATTACTTCTGAACACATACTTTGCATCTAATCCTAGCAGATGCTGAAATTTCACACCTCCTTGAAGTTATAGGAACATCTTTTAGATACTTGTTCCGACTATATTCTAAAAGTGGCTATAAACTTCTTTAGTTCACATGCGCTTTTAAGTTCATGTATGTTATTTTTCCAGATAATATTGATGGTAGGTCAAATATCCTGAAAATAGTCAGCCCAGATCTGGAAGTCACTTCCATGTTAACAAATGATACCCACCTCTCCATACTCAGTGGTTCTGCTTTAGAACACACCATGCAACCTCACTGAACCAGATTTGCAGGTTACATGATATTACATTGCCTCATGCTCAAAGTAAAATCTGAACCTGCAACTGGAACACCTGCTGTTGATCCACAGTGAAAAACAGAGCTCAGTTGCCCAGAGCTATGCTGATTTCTCAGTGTTAATAACCAATTATATTGGAGTGTCAGTGGCAACTGTAAATGCACATGTAAACCAGATAGTATAGTTTTTTTACTGAACAGATGTGGGACAAAATACTTGCATTTTAATTAAATTACTTCTATTTATAAATATAGGGATATGTAAAAATATTTTTCTAAAGCTTAAGGTAAAGAATTCCCAGAAAGGAGCACTACTTAAATAATGGCTAAGGCAAGACTTTACTCCTTTAGTTATGATGCCCTGGAAGTCAGGTTTTCAGCAGTCACTCAATTATTTAGCTTACCTGGGATTAGAACAAGGTACCCTTTGCGTATTCACATTGTCACACAGAGGTTCCCCTCCATGGTAGATACCTGTTCTTACATAGATCTGAAAAACGTTGATATTAGTACTGCCTTTGAAATTTTACTATAATTTTTTTCAATCCTACCAACATAACTACAATTATAACATATTATCCTTTCATTTTCATCACTTTAAAAAAAAAAAACCAAAAAAAGAAATCTGAGAACCTAACAGCTCCATCACTTCTCATCCCCAATTCTTTCATGCTCTGTAAGGTTGGAAGCACAGTATATAAACATACCCTTCTAGAAAAAATGCTTTGGTCTTTTCCCTTTTCAACTGCAAAACTAGTTCCTTAAAAATGCAGTAATAACCTTGAAATAAACACTAAAAACCCCCCTTGAAATCATTCTCAATTCTTCCTGTGTCAAAGTATAGTTAAAGACTGAACAAATTATGAGAGAGCATGCCAGGCTTGTAGTTCAATAGGATTGAACCCTACTTGCCTTGTCTTCTTTATCTCTCCACACCTCCCTTTTCAAAAACAAAGATGGCAGCACACTATCCAGCATCCTCTCATCAAAAGTATTGTTAGTTACAGTAATACATTCTTAAACATAACATAATTATTATTTAGAATAGAGATAACATAGGTTTTGTTTTTCTATTATGTATGTAGCTGAAGTGAACTATGCAAAGTCCTGCTCCTATCAGGCAGGATATTTATCTAAATACTACAACTCACTTCTGAAGTAGTATACAAAAGGTGTCAGATGCTAAAATATAGCTGCATTTTTTTTTTAATGGAGCTAAGTATTTACATAAGAGTGGTCTAATTTTTGACATGTAACACTACTTTTCCAATGTAAACAGATAATAGAAAACTCAGAAAAGAAACTGTGAGCTGCCGAAAACCTGCACAGCATTTGCCTTACCTTGTCTATGTCTCTAATGTTCACATTTACATAGGTTGCACAGAGGATTCTTATTCTGAGAGCACTGTTTATAGTCCAGAGGGATTTGGCTGTAGCTTCTCCATTCATGTAGGGGGTAGCTGTAGAGATACGCCTGGAATAAGATGGCATTGTAAAGGTGTCCAGTGGCAGCTGGGTATACAGGCTTTCCTTAGCCATCAGCATCAGATTGGGCATGCGACCAAGCATTATACAGCTTCTTATATACTGCAAGAAAACCAAACCAAAATTCATTACGTTTTCAAAGTTCAGATTCTTGATCATCTATACCTAAAAATATTCATGAAAATATAAAAGTAAAAGCATATTTAAAGAGCTTATCATTGTCCCTGTATGTACAACCTTTACTGTGTTTACAGTTGTAACATCCAACAGCTTAAACACATTGGGTAGGATTGCACAGCAGCACATCGTACAGATTTTGAGATATGAATAGCATCTACACAGTGGAAGGTTGAATTGGAAGAGCTAGAGAACAGAGCTGAAAACATGATGAGAGGTTTCTTGTAGAGCTCCTTAGCTCCGGCACAGTGTAGTACAAATCAGACTGCTTCCAGATTAGAGCTTGAGCTGTTTTTCAATACCAAGATGGTGTACTAACCCGGTGTGCAGAGCTAGTCATAGGCAGAAAGCACAAGGCAAATGGCAGACAGTCATTTTTGGTTCAGTTGTGCTTATTACCTTACGCTTAGCGCTGATGCTGACAGATTCCAGCTGTATGGCTGTATGGTGTCCACTCAGGATTGAGTGCTGAGAGCATTTAGTCTAGCAACAGTACCATAAAATACAATGCATTTGGACAGGCCCAGCCCTGGAGCATAGTTAGCAAGCTCTTTTGCAGCACAGTAAAGACATACCAGATACATCTGAAGAAACCATGCTAGATCAAATAGGTCTGGTGTTTGATCTTTAGATGACTGTGTAATATTTTTCATGTATGCCTCGACTTGTTCCCCAGCTCCCATAGAACAGAGCTGCTTTTTCCATTAATCAGGATTCCCTCTGCCCCTTCTCTCCCCCATTGCTATGGCAAGCAGACTGTCAACCATTTTAGATAAAGGAATGGAAGTTGTTTATTACAACAATGCATGAAAGAGGAAGCAGCAGCAGTCTGTCAGGAAATCTACAGGGTAACATTGTTGTCTGCTCCAGAGAGGGGGCTGCTCAGATGCTCTTCTGTCAGCAGTTCTGCCTCTCACTCACAGCACTAACAAAACCCAGAAAATGAAAGACAGACAACCACAAGGAAGACTTAAGAACAGCTTGTGCAGTGCTGGAAGTTTATCATTCCTTTAGTAAGATTTAAGAAAAAGGAAAAAAAAAATACAAGTAACAGACAAACAACTAGTTTAGATTTCTTCCACCACTAAAGGGGGAAGGAAGAAGATTCATAGTAGCAATGGCTGTCTCAATTTAACACCTGACTGAATTTCCTTTTGTATTATACCAACCCATTCAAGCATAAGTCATCTCTTACCACCAGAAACCTAGGATATTTCTGAGAGTACCTACCACTGTTTTATCATTAATGTTAGCAGTAAACTACTCCATTCAAGGACAAAACACTAGTGATTAAAATTCTAGTTTAAATTACCTTTTCTCCCCCTCTCTCTTTTGAAGCAGATACAGCAACAAATATGCACACTACTCACATGCATTAGCCAGTTACAGGAACACACACTTTCACTTACTATGTTTTGCATTAATTTAATGAAAGAGAAACCCAGTCATAAAACTGATCACTTTTCTCCATCACAAATTTGGATTATGTTAGCATAGTTCAAAATAAATCCATCATGTTACTCACCTTATACTGGCTCAGTGGATATTTTTCTAGCAGGTATTCATCACAGCCACACACTTTGAGAATGTATTTGCCTTGGTACTCCAAGACGCAAAGTTTCAGTTGTTCTGATGACAGCAACATACTTCGTGTTTTTTTCCTGATTGCTTCGGCAATAACTTGCTCAGGCACACAGTCATGATTGATTTTTAAGGTGTATTTCTGCTTATCATTATTTGGTGAGACTATTACCCATATCACCACTATAATTTGCCCTAGGATAAATGTAAAATAATGTTAGGCCTATAATTTTCAGTGCAGTTTCAAACAAAGCAAAATAAAAAACCCAAACCCCACAAAATAATCTTAAAAACCCAAACCAAACAATCTTTCACCCCTCCCCAACACAGAGAATTGCTTACAGTATGAAAGATGTAGACAAGATTCATAGCTGAAACTGACAGAGGGTTTCTAATGTGCAAGGAACTACACTCAGTTTATTTTTGACTCTACTGTAAATTCAAACTTTGACTCCTTGAGGTTAAGTATACCTTAATTAGCCAAATACACTTGACTATTTACTCTTCAAGAAAACAGCAGTAATTTTCATATTTGAGGACTGCAAGACAACTTAGTGATTTAGCATCATTTAATTCAAGATTTCTGAATGTCATAGGAAAAAAAAAAAAAAAAAGCAAAGCAAACAAGCTCTTTCTGTCCATTAAAAAGAAAAAATCACCTCTATTTACCCACGGCATGTGGGCTGGAACTAAGTGATCTTTAAGGTCCCTTCCAAATCAAACTAGTCTACAATTCTATAAAGATTTAGTTGTCATAATAGCAAAAATGTAATTTTAAATGTTGTCTTCCTTTTGAAACTACATTCTATCAAGAAAGTTACTCTGAATAACTTAAGGTTGTAAGATTGCTGAAGTCTACATAAAAGTGATTTACTGAAGTTACCTAGGTAACCAGCTGTACTCTTACTTCAATCACTGAAAATAACCCATTATGTTTCTACTGTAAATATTTATCTTACCTTTGTCTAGTTTATTGTATATATGTTTGGGTAGCTCAGATGAAGACTCTACATTTGGAGGACAGACATATAATGCTCTACTATGCGGTGCATTGGCATCTCGAAGATCCACTGCTTCTTTACAAACATTAAGAATATTTCTTCTGAAGTCCTGTACTTCTGGATCCTTAACCATGTCAAATTCACAGACAGGCATTCCAATAGCAAAACCTACAGCATTGAAGCAGCATGAGGAAATAATTGTAACTGATAATTAAAGCTAAAGATTCTTTCCATCAGTGACACAAAAAGCATGCTTTAAGCAAAACATAACCTAAAATATTTGTGTTAACTACTGGCTTCTACTTTTATACATAATTGCTTTCTGTCACTAAAGGGAAAAAAAGGGTTCTAAAGTTAGTGCACTTAGCAGTCACAAAGGGTTAGAAAACAGGTGTACGTTCACTGAAGGAAGACCCTTAAATCAGCACTCTCACAGCTAACACTCCTCCTGGAGGAAAAGGATCACTAATAAATTTCCTCTGAAGTCAGCACGAAGTTTCTTAAGTGGACAAGAGAGGTCCAGTTTTAATTCCTAAAATCCTAGCAGGATTACCGGTAGCTATTAGGACCATAATCAACTTTGCTTACAACTGAATGACAACTATCCAGTTTATTTTAATGAGCTACACTGTTTTAAGAGATGCGACAAGCACTCCAAGAGATACCGAACTTAAGTTCCTTGGCACAGATTCGTGCAGTAGGAGCACACTTCTCTCAGGTCCTCAGTCTCAGATGTAATTCTATTTACTTTAATAAGATTACTTGCATAAATTATTATTTATGCATGAATGTTCAAATGGAAACTTTCAACTGTCCTGTTGCATGGTTAGCTAACCAGTGTTCTCTTGAACAGGTTAAGCTTTACAAAACAGAAGTAGTTTACTTACGATGAATTCATAGCAATTAAATAATTTAACGATTAGAAGCACCCCAGAACAAGTATTTCCAGTTGACAAGTCTCTATCATTGCCATATACACCTGTTAGCAACTAAATGCGTGTGGGTATGTTTGTTCTGCCCGATTTTAGATACTTAATCTAGCTCAAACACATGCTAGCCTCCCTCTGCTTTCTCAATGGATATGGAAAACCATAAGCTACTCCAGAGATGACACAAAGTATTACAATTTTCTTCCATTCTGCCCCTCCAACTTCAGGTGTTTTTGTTTATCTCCCCTCCCCATGTTAGAAGGCAGGAGGGAGAAACACCTCATTTCTGAAACTTTACCTCCTAAGCAAGATAGAGGAGTATTAAGCATGTGCTACTGCAAATCTAGTTCTATGTTTGCAGTTAAACCAAAACTTACAACTCTGTAAACTTCAAAACAAATTAGAGATGGACTTCCCAATTGACAAAACAAGCTTTGCTCTGCAATAATACAAACCCCTGCTAATAAGAGACAAGCAAGAAATGTCCCCTAACCTAGTCACAAATACATACAAAACAATGACATTACACGTGAATTAAACAGAACAGTAAAAATAAGTTTAATTCACAGTTTATGAATGTCAGCTTTACTATGATCAGCATCCTTGGAAATCTGATGCAACAACTGACAGCTACGAAATGCAAACTGACAGATACAAGTGACAAACACAGCCCATTTCAACTTTTCATTTTGCATGTCAAAGAGGAAAAGCCAGTTAAACAGATTAGCTATGTTTAAAGATAGTCTCACCTATTTCTCTATTGAGAATCTTTTCTTCTCTGTTACCTACTGGTTCAATAACTTTTAGAAAAGGCTGAAACAGTCGCAGGTCACAAAGTCTCCGTGTTTCATCAAAAAATTCTTCTCTTTCTGCTTCTTGTGTAACACTTACAAAAATATAAGATGATTCATCTTGAAGGAGCTGATAGAGAGGGTATTTTCTTGCTTCCTTAAAGAGTTCATGTTTAATAGTTAATAAGGTGGCCTCACGGAGGCATTCTAGAGTCACTATCATTCCATTTGGGAGAAGACACTCCACAAGGATCCTCGGTGGCATCAAGTGGATGCCCCATAGTTCACCAGATGATGGTCGCGGAGGCATTTTTAAGTCTTTAGATAACTTCGTACGGGAAGTTTTTCAAGCAGTGATTCATAGGCATAAACCTAAGTAAAAATAATATTTAAATATTAAAATTTAAAATATTAGCATCACAAGGCATTTCAGATAAAATTATTCAAACACCACTTATAATTGTAGATGAATATTCATAGCTATATTTTATATTCCTAAGGAAGAGTACTTGATAAAACTAATTTTTAAGGAACAGGTATTTGATGTAAATATCTACTCAAATAAAAGAGTTAATAGCAGGATCACATTAGCTTGTAAAAAACAAAAAGCCAATATTCATATGGTCTCAAAAAAGAAGATTATAAGTTTATAATTTATGAGTAGAACACTTACATAGCATGGAGGATGAAAATGTCAACAATTCACATTATTATTACAGCAAATTATAAGCAGAACTCAAACCAAATTCTTCACATTTTTATTTTGAAATGATCACTATAAACGACTTACACCAGCAAAAACCCCATTTTTCCATGAATGAGACAGAAGAACTGAGCTCCATTAACACTTTTTGGTTGAACTTGTTTTATTTAGGATCAATTCCCTGTTCTAGTTCCCTTTGGCAGCCACATGAATGTCTTTATGAAGCCAAAGGAAATGAGAGGAACACGTGTCTGTCCTAGCAGTGCTGCCTTATGCCAGCCTAGAGCAGGTACAAGAAAACTGTATCTGGACAGAGCAGAGAGGTCTTACAGACCAGCAGCCAAGAGCAGATGCCAAAGGAAGAGCAGAAGAACTAGGCAGGAACACAGTGATACTTCATCGGTAAACTCTCTTAATCACTACCTATTCTTCACAGAGACAATATGCATGTATTTGTGAAAGAAATCCATCAGGAATTACTGAGTTTGATCAGGAAGTTTTCACACACAAACTGTTGTATCCTGTGACAAAAGTGTCTAACATTCCATGTTACAATGTATTTGCTTTTCATTGTTCTGAAGCCTGTTACTTTCACCTGATATCCCAGATATCTTCTTAACAAACCAAGTTCATTATCTTTGCATCCATTGCTCTTAATCTTATTGCAATCTGGGAAGTCTTCCCCACTACCTCTTTTCCATAATAGTCCCAGATTAATTAGCCCTCCTCTGCCCAAAAGTCATTCTATTAATCTTTGCTACCTTCTTTGTACTTCTTCCATATTTACCATGCCCTTTTTTGCAATGCAGATCGGGAACAACCATATCTGCATGCCACATTCAAGGTACAAACTGAGCACACATTTACACAGTGACATATTTTCTATCGCTTTCCAAATAAGTAGTTGCTGCTCAGTGACAGTCAGAAAAGCAGGATGCTTCTGCTGAACTGCATACCGTATATTTAAGCTCCCATTGCAGAACAGGTTACCACAAAGTTACCATTATAGAATCACAGAATCATAGAATAGTTAGGGTTGGAAAGACCTTAAGATATCTAGTTCCAACCCCCCTGCCATAAGCAGGGACACCCCACACTAAACCATGCCACACAAGGCTTCATCCAACCTGGCCTTGAACACTGCCAGGGATGGAGCACTCACAACTTCC
>JBCJKH010056466.1:0-24484 GCA_039877255.1 Loriculus beryllinus
TATTCAAGGCCAGGTTGGACTAAACTTTGAGTTGCACAGTTTAGTGTAAGGTGTCCCTGCCCATGGCAGGGGGGTTGGAACTAGGTGATCTTAAGGTCCTTTCCTTAAGGTCCTAACTATTCTATGATTCTATGATTCTATGCAGTTGGATTAGGCATAACCCAGCAGTCATAACCCACAGTAAAACCTGGCCTGAAACAATACAAAACCCAAGCCAGGCAATTCAGGCAGTAAACAGAAATGTGATCTAATCTGAGAAAAATAGATTTACTCATCAATTTATTCAATCCCTCCCCATGCACATCTTCCTTGTTACAGGCACTGGTTGGTGCAACTTGTGGTCATGCAGTTTTGCAGCCTCTTCTTCCCTCTCTTATGCTGGGGCTGTAACTGCCCCAAATGCCCCCATTCAGTTACAAAATAGACAGTGACCTCCTTCCAGCAGAGCATCACCCCCAGTTATAACCCTGTAGGTATCATTAGGTCATCTGAACTTTTCAAGGTGAAAACTAGCCACTGAAGTGGCATTCATGTGCTAGGTTGTGAGAGTCCCTGCCAAGGTCTATACCAACAGAGTTTTGAAACAGAAAAGACAATTTCAGTCACAGATCATGCCGCATATAGAACTGAACCCCATATTCTGTATCAGTATAGGCTGAATCACACCAGCAAAATACCAACAAATGTCTAAATGCACAAGAATACATTGATGCTGTCTAGCTCCAAACCGTTACAGCAATTTCAGTTCAAATTCACAGGTTGGGCTACAAAAGACAAAAGAAAAAGTTGAAGTTATCTTTTGCAGCTGTCATCTGTAGAAACCTGAAGTGCAAGGATTCCTTACAAATATATGCATCGGTCTTCTTCTTCCATAGAAATCGCTATTCTAATTTCAGAGACTAAGAAATAGCCTAAGTATTAAGTACCTAATTCAAAGTATAAAATAACACAGATCAAATTGTGAGCTCTCTGACATCAATTAAAATAATTATTTTTAGCTGTGCCTGAGTTACAGAAAACCAGAATCTAGGACATTGTTTCTCTACCTGCCAGTGATCCAAGCTTGTTCTTTCATTGCTTTAATGGGAAATAATGCTCATTTAAAAAGAAAAATCTCTTGAAGTGGGAGATAGTAAATATTATCATAAATTATATTACACTCTCAAACTGAGATGATAAATGTTTTAATTTTGTTTACCTGTCTGTGAAGCAGATCTAGGTACGGCTCTCACGGTGGAACCGGTATTGCATTTAGTCTGGGCCAATATGGTGCTCTCAAAAGCATCTGTGACAGGAAGTACAGTTTGTGTCTTCAGGGTGAAACAGTTATCAGACAACCAGTATGAAGTGAATTCCTGTATCAATCACCTCTGCAACTGGTAGTCCCTTTAACAAACAGGTGGACTGGGGTCCAACAGTTATAAAAAAGGAGATATGTGACCAGCACAAATGAGTGAAAATACAGCAGCATTCCACAGAAAAACTGTAAGTCTGAGAAGACAGCAAACAGCCAACTGAATCAAACAGAAACACTGATGTTAATTAAGGAAAATGATTGCTGAACAGTGATTGGTGAACAGTGCAGTGTTCTATTTCACTACAGCTTCCTTACACATTTTTAATATATTTTCCTTGCAGCATTTGAAATAATTCTGTAGGTGGTGGCATATGGTTTCGATGCTCATCCATACAGCAACGAAAGTAGACCAGGGAGACTCTCCTGTCCAGCCAGAAATGAATGATTTCACACTTGATGAATGCAATGCAATTTTGTGGGGCAAGTTTTTTTATCCAAATACATCAAATTCTTTGTGTTATTAACTCTGTCAGAGCCCTGGCAACAGCAGCAGTATCTCTTGGTAAAGGGATGCTAATGTTCATTGTTTCCCTCTTCGTTTGGCGAGGGATGTTGTAGAGGATGGTGTAGGACTATGTTTTAACTATTGAGAATCAACTCAGCTCTGTCCTGTGGATAGTACTTGCACCTTGAAATCCTCCCTACCTCTGCAGCCACATGGTTTGCTGGATCAGAAGTATCTGCCAGTGATGAAAGTGAGATATAGACAGCAGAATTTGGGAAACTCTGGTACTGGGTACCAGGATGATTCAAAATGTACTGCTGTGGTCACTGGCAAAAGGACGTATTCTGCAAACAGAAAAGATATTTCCTCTGCTGCCTCTGAATTGTTTCTTCCAACCTCTCTGTTCTATTCTCTTCTGCTGAGAGGTACAAAAATAGCTCTGATATGTCACTGATTCCATCACTGATCTGGCCCCTGCCAAGGTTTTGTGCAGATCAGCACAATCCTAAGAAAGGATTCCTCAGCCTGAATCTCTCCTCGCTGTCTTGCAGCAGGGATTTCTGACTGTCTGTGCCCTACAAGTCAATATGTGATGGCAAATCCTCATGTAAAGGGGAAAGCTGACAATGGAAGACATTGATCTTCCAGTGGCTGAACGCTTTGGTGATATTAAACAGTAACTGATGAATCTGCTGCAAGAAATAGGTAGAAATTCTGCTTGGCTGAAATGAAACACTGCACCTTAAATGGATATTAATGCACAGTCTACCCTCTTCCTCAGCCTTCATGCACATGGCTCCTCCTTCTCTTATTAGGTGTAGACACTAACAAGGGAAGATGGACACAAGCAACCAGACTGCAGGTGAAAGTGAAAAGTTGCCCCTTGGCTCCCTGATGCTGCACTCTGTGGAGTGAGGCAAAAACAGAAAGTCCAGATCCAGATGATAGTATAGACATTACTTCCCCAAACAGGCAGAGAATTATGGTTTTCTTTTAGGCCCATCCCTAGGTGAATATAATGAGTGCAGGGGACAGGCAAGGGGGAGACAAGCTGTGTTTATCACAGTTAAACAGATAACTGACACCAAGCTCCTAATGTACTCCAGTGTTGTCTGCTAGCAGTGATGACATGTGAATCCAACGAATAATAGCAAAAGATTGCCAAACAGGTTTTCATGCAGGATAGAAACACTCATACCTTCAAACCCCAGGGGAGTTGGGTCACTCTTTATTTCATGTCTCTTGACTTTAACTGCAGGAACAAGGGGACCTGTGTGAAGTTTGCAGAGTCATAAGGCTGTAAATATTGTTAAAGGACAAACTTGCTTTCCCATTTCCTAAAAACACTACCTGCCTAATACTTTCCATTACACCCAGAAGAATGACCAACTTCTAAATTCTAGGTGGTGAAGAATAACACTTCTGTGATGTGGACAGGAAGCAGACCCCTTTTTACAAGACAGTGGACAGTAATTAAGTGTATCTGCTTCCAATCACGTTTCACAGATGTTCTCTCTCACTCTTGTCTAGGAGGTGGCACTAATCAGACTGAGTCACAATCAGCTTTTTACCATGAGGTTGGCAAGGAAGAGCCCACAAAAGCCAGCACTTATGCCCCACTGGACTGGAAGGCATCCGTCATAGGTCCTCCTCCAGTATCCTGACTCCACATGTGGAGCACTGGTGATGTGATGGAGCTGAACCGTTAGCACTGAGGATCAGCGTGCAGCAGTATGCAGTAGCCTTGCATGTGATGATCCAAACACCCCAGCTAGACCTGCATTTGGCTGATGCTGAGACAAGACTCAGTTCTTTTTTAAACTGAAATATTTGCTTAAAGCAGATTCTGTAAAAAAAATACTTAACAGAAAACCACTGATTTCCCACCCCCAACCCCCTTTGTTTTTAAAATCATTACAAAAGCCGTTTTCTCAGCATTCAAAGAAATTGCTGACAGTCTTATGATGGACAGGATCCTAGGACAGGATTTTTTTATATGAAACTGTAACAAAGTTTGAATTTCGATGTAATTCACACATGCTGTCTTTGATAAACCACACTAAAGAACAACCTCTTTGCCCTTTCTCTTTGTGCATATGTGCTTCTTTCTGTGTTCCCCAGCTTTGTTAATAAATATTAGGAAATAATTCTGTCTTCCCATAACTTAATAACTGATCACATATGTCTGAAGTTGTTACCAACGACAGAAAGCTATGAACAGAATGTCTTCTGTTCTATGCCAATCATTTCTGTCAGGTGATGTTTTAGTGTTATGATCTAAAGAAGTTGGCAAAGAAACATTTGTAGGTAGCAGTAATATCACATCCTTCCTCTGCCAATAAACCCCACCACAACCTCGTTTCACAACTGGCTCATTGCACAGGCAAGAATATGGTTCATATTCGTCACAACTATTTAGAATAAAGTAACACTGCAACCTTCTTCCTGACAAATATATAGCAAATATTTTTATACAAACGAATTCAGCCATTTTTCCTTCTATTTTGGTTTGTGAATTGCGCTACAAATCTGTTCCTCCACTTTGTTCCAGGAGGTGACAACGGACAGTAAATTCAGAATTTGATGTAAGACCATATGTTCTGTTATCAAAAGTAACTCTAACATGTAGGCATAGGTAGCTACAATTCCATGGGTTGCTTTTGAGTTTAAATGTAGGTACTAATGCAGTAATTTAAAGTAAATTTTGTAAAAGTGCCTTTTTTCAAAATAATTACAGCTCAAGAGAAAAATGATAAATTCTCACATAAACTGCAGAGTTCAGTGCAGTCTAGGCACCTAGCTCCGTTACACATGACTAAAAATATCCTTGCAAACACAATTTTTAATCATAAATGTGATTACGCTAAATATGCTTAAAGCTGGCATCTATTACTACTCCATTTTTTGCTTGATGTCGGGCCTGCTTACCATCTGATATCTGCTATGAAGTGAGAAGATTCTCTCCTTGAAAGCAAAATTCCTGAACAGCTTTAAGGAAATGGAAAAATAATTTCTATTGAATTTCAGTTAATCTGAACAAGGGGGAACTTGGAAAACCTAATCCCACATCAGCCAAAAATTAAGATAGTTTCCATGGGAACTAGCACAGCTCTTTAAAGCCTATTATGCAGAAACTGAGAAGAGCCACTGTGTGTGCTGGCAGCACACCTTGATGGACGTTCAGAACGTCATGGCCTACCTCCCTGCAGGTGTTATACTGATCCTGACACTTCTTCTACCGGAACCCCTTGCATTTATAAAATTTGAGCCTGATGCACTCACTCTGTGAACAGCATTTGGCAGTATATGTATCAGTCAGCAGGAACAAGAAGGGTAGCTAAGCAAGCAGCACGACAATACCTTTGGTCACAGCAGAAGCATTAACTGTGGTGCTGATGGAGGAAGCTAGGGAAAAGCGACGGGTAACTTCTCTTTCCTTAGATTCTGGATCTGGGAGAATAGACAGATGCAATGCAGGGCAGGATTAGAGGTTAATAAGCACTGAGGGTAAAAGATGTCCAAAGAAATGAAGCAGCTAGAAAAGGGTAAATAAAAGGTAGGTTGCTCCTCTAAAACAGCACAGAAAAATACCCTCAACAAAATGTTTATATGAACAAAATGAGTTTATATGAACTTGTTTTCAAAGCAAGCACCAATTTAATACTTCAGAAAAAAAAACAAACTTATGCCAATTAATATTTTAGCAACAAACTAGTGTCTACAGCTACAAAACACGAGGAGATGAGCATGATGGTTAGAATGGTGTGCTTGTTTACAAGTAAGGTTTGGATTATTTAGACATGGAACTGTTTGTTCTGTGATAACTGAAATACACTGAAAACCAAGCAGGAACGGTTTGAAGTTCATATTTGTAATTTATAGAAATTAACGGCACGAATGCCTGAAAACACTCCCTGAGCCTCCATCCTTACCTAGGATGTGGTAGAATGGTGTAGCTTGGAGAAAGTGAAAGCAACAGAGCTAGGTTTTTTTCTTTATTCCAGTTAGGATCCTGTCTTTTCTCAAAGTCCACTCAGGACTGAAGACATAGCTTCCCCAGATTTTACTATGAGATGTGAGTAGCATTTTTGACTCAAAGTATTTAATAATAAATGAACTGTCGTCCAGCTTCAGAGAGTACATGGTGTTTCAAAACAATTCAATGTCATTACACAGCTCTTAAAAGACTGTGTCTGCACATCTACAAGCACATGAGTACACTTCTTGCACCTACCAACTACAGCAGCAGCACTTGGGAGAAAAAGTTTCTTGCCTACAAATATTTCAGGATTAACTTCTTGTCTCTTCTTGCTGAAAACATTCTAAGCACATGTGCTGCGTTAGCCAAGTGAGTATTTTCCATTGAGATATGAATAAAGCTATTCATGTGCTTCACATCTTGGTTTCACTAAGGTACTTGGACATTTAACTCCACCGGGGCACAACCTCAATTGAAAATGGTATTAGACATGGCTTTAAATATTCTGTCGAAGGTTCTCAGATTTCTTAAAAACTATTTGTGAGTTTTGTGGTTTGATTTTTAAAAATATGAAAGAAATATTTATGTAAAAATTAAACAGTTCTTTCTATTTTCATCAAAAAAAAAAAAATCCTGGGACAGATGAAGAAGTATTTAACACAAAACTCTTTGGAGCACACGCTTACATACTTTGTGGAATCTTAGAGCAGATGCTCTGAGACAGCACCTGTGATTCAGAGGGCCTTTTCTGTTTCAATGGTCTCCTTTCTCTTACCACATTTATCGTCCTTTCTCTCTCTCTCTTTTTTCTTTTTTTCTGCATGGTAAGCTGGCATACAGCACTGGAGTAGACAGAGTTTTGGGTAATTTTATATTTTGGGTTAAAATGTCCTCTGCAGCACTATACTACTGTGAAGATTTTCTTACCAAGGATCTTAAATTTCTCTTTCCCATCCCTCATCTTCACATTTCCTTATTTTAATGTTCAGTTACACAACATTCCTCTTTACTTCATTTTATTTCTGCCTAGTAAATATCACACTCACTATCTGTTTCCAGTGGAGCTGAAATTAATGTTCTTGGTTGAACTGCAATTCCTATAATGTCTTATTATGCCAAAACATCAGGAAACCATATTAGCTCCTTAAATTCTCAGTGCAATTTTAACTGTAAAATGGCTGCTGTAAAAAGGCTGTAAATTCTGTATCTGCCAATGCACTTTCTTATCAATTTACTCATAAAAGCACATATATTCAAGTACATCCCTATCACAGGTCCCCAAAAAGGGGAAAGAAGAGGTTAAAATCTGTTCTCAGTGATAATTACAGTAGATGACTCCTAGCTTAGGTTGCTGTAGCTGCCCTCATTAAAATACAAAGAAATTTTCACTTTAAGACATTGAGTTACATTTACACCATATCATGCAGCTCTTAGAGATCCCGTGACAATGCCAAGAAATACGAACTTAGCTCTGCAGACCAAGACAGCTAATGCTGACCCAAGAGTGGGAAGATAGAGAGTGCTATGAGTGTGAGGTTTCATACACCTTGGTGCCAGTTCTGGTAAAATTTCTCTTCCAGCATTTCTTTGTCCAACATGCCAAGGTGCTTATATACAATAATTTCTACCCCAGCCTGGGCAGACAGTTCAGCAATGCTTTGAGCATCCATACGTAACATTCATCAGGCAATCTTGTTTTCCCTCTGGTTAATCTTGTTATTTTATAGTCTAAATCTTCCCTTTTATTCTCATGTATTCTGGACATGACCAGACACAGCAGGTCTCAACCAAAGTATGCTCAGCTCGGTATACCATCTCCTACCACAGCCAGTAATGAATACTCAAAGGAGTCAAGAGCAGGACACTATTATTGCAGTAATTTCCCTGTTACCTTCGCACAGCTTCTGATCTGCCTTAACAACAGCCAGTCCATATAGTGCCAGCTGGGCTTTGTGTTGTCACTCCCTGCAGAAATGACCACACTGCAAATCATCCAGCCTGTTTGCCAACTCGTTTGCCCTATGCCAGGACCAGAGTAGTAACTGAACAGCTTGAAAATGAGTGAAATGAGTGAAATGAGACACTGTGTAATGGAAGAGTTTCACAGGAATCTCAAGTAATGAGACCCAGAAAGACTTGAGCTGACAGTGCCTATAGATTAGTGGGTATGAACTCTTCTGAACTGTGCTTTGCTCTCTGGAACACTGCACACAATGCAAGACATTTCATATGAGAAGAAAAATTCAGATAAAAGAGCAAAAGAGGTCCAAAACAAAATTGTAAATTCAATCAAATTACATTACCCTGCATTTCTGAAATCTGTATTTTGTAATGTCAGCAAGTCACAGGATCTGAAAGCCACTCCCTTTTTGTGTTCAGAATATTGAACTGGTTTGTCCATCTTGGATCTTACTACCAAGTGCAGACTTAACCTTGCACCCAGAATCTCATGGTTGTGTTGGTTCTTGGTGTATTCTCATCTACTTTGTAACACTCTTATTTCTGTATTTCTCTTTTTATACTTTAATCTTGCTTTCCTCTTTGGATGCTCTAATACTTTGTCTCACATTCTTTATCAGAAAGAAGAAAAGCCATATAACAACTATAAAAAGAGTAATTATATTATCTTTCCAGAAAGTAATTATAAACAGTTATTCAATTTAATTTATATTCACATTTCTTTCTTTCCTTTGAAGTCTCTTCCTTGTACAGCCATGACAGCAACATGCAATGATCTCTACTGGTGGATATTAAGTATCTTCTAAATCTTCACACACAAAGACACCAGACACACCATTTTATAGCATCATATAATTAAGCAGAAATGGCAATAAACCCCTGATCTTCTGAATTCTGGTTCACTAATGTAGCCACTAGGCCATGGCTGAGCAACATGTGAAAAAAACCAGAGGTCCAACCAATGAGCAATTTAACACATGAAAACCTCATGTAACTCAACACAGAAATTATATTCTTCCCTTTAAGTCAGTAAATTGCTGAAGGAAGCTAGGGTGGTGGTTTAAAACAAGTTCACACTTTGGCCCTTGAGAGAAACTGGAAATAAATGGTTTTTGCACTGTGCACCAGCAAAAGACCCAACCAGCTGGCTGGTGTTTTGCCAACAGTGCCATGGGAGCAATTTTTATTAACAGCATCTTTGAGAAGAGAAGCCGTGTGTGTGCATCAGACAGGAGCATTTTGGTGAGATGCGGCAGCACCTTAGGAAATAGTGATGGATGGCATTATGGGATGGAGAGAATACTGTGGGAGTGCAGAAGACAGACGGCCAGACACCAAATGCTGCGGGTGATTTTACCTTTGGGTGGAGCTCTGCGGTTGGAAAGACCTTGCAATGTGAATCGCTTTCTAGCAAGCGCTGTGCGCTCAAGGTTAAGGCTGGTGGAAGCATCAACTAGGAGAGAGAGGGAGAGGGAAAAGAAATAAGGAAGGAAGGAAGGGTCAGCTGTTCAGCTTATGGGAAAGGAAAGGTTAGCACTAGATGACAACTGAAAATAAATAAACAAATAAATTTTGATTCAGTTCAAGCCTGAGCAAGAGCTAATCAATCAGGAAGGTGACATGGGGTCAGGGTGGTTAAACCAGATGAGCCAAACAGAGCTGCTGGGTTGAGTTTGGCTCATGGAGTTTTAATGGAGAACAACAACACAAAGCAAAACCAAAGAAAAATAGGTGAAGGGATGTAGCTCTCATCAAAGGAAAATACAGCTTAGCAGCAAGCTCATTAAAAAGGATCTAGTGTGTTTTAGCATGAAAACACTGGTTGGAATAGCAAGGTTGTAGGGAGAAATAAGAGACAAACCCTTACAGTGCATGTACAGACACCAAGTGTTACGAGCAGTCCCACTTTTGCTATCCAGTACCAGCACTGAAGAGTCTCCCATCGTCAGCTCTACAGCTGATATGCTCTCAGGCTTACCTGCTGAAGTCTTTCTAACAGCCTCCAAAACTGGCGTATAGTCATGCATTTGCTTTCATGATTTGCTGGGATATAAGGATTGCCATGCCAGCAAAGCTTACATGCCAGGCTCACACATGGATAAGCCAGCCATGCTGCCTGACAGTTGCCTTTACAGAGGTAAGTCACAGATGGATCTAGGTCCTGAGACTGGGTTTGAAAGATGCTCAGTTACTCACACTGCAGGAAACAGGTGGACCTAGATCAACCCCCCATATCCACACATTCCTGCCAAATTCTGCATCTGCCCCTTTCTTTGTGTGGGCAGGTAACACACAGAAGATACATGGCAAAGGAGCAGGAAAAAAGCTGTGTTTTGGCTGCTGGTCCTGTGCCTTAGGATTTAGCCAACAGCTTTTTCTTCCTCTTTATTTCATTCACAGCCAAGTGAAAATCCTCAGAGGGACAAATAAATACCAGAAGTACAAAGGGAATATGAAGAGACAGTGAATCCATCCTGACAGACAAGCAACAGACAGACAAGTTGTGCTTCCAAAGGAAAGTTCATCCCATCACTTCCTGATTTGCAACCAAGAAAATCCAGGAGCTGAGATGCCTGCATGCTTAGGTGGGTGTCAGGTGAACAGATTTTTAATAATACAGAAGCATTGTTTTGGTGGGGGTTCAGCTCATATTACTCAGTGGCCTGACACCAGCTTTGGACCAGGCAGGTGCACCTGGTGAGGAACCACTATTAAGCAGTGGTTTCAGCAGTGGAGTACTGGGAAGCATTTGGCTTTCAGACTGCATGTGTTGGCCTAACAGCCATTCCCGGCCATGTCTGCTTCCACTGTGAGGCCATGTTTGTAAGGATACTGTAGCTTTTAAAGAATCCAGAAACTGGTGCATAAAATACATTTACTTTCTGCTTGCATAGAGCAAGAAAATCCATAGTACTTCATTATCAAAGTCATTAGGCAAGTATAACAGTGCACATTTGGAGGCGGTGGGTTTGTATGTTAGTTCTTCAGCTATGCCATTATATCATTTCACTGAGAGACCCCTTAGGATTTCATAAGCCCCAACAGCTTCTCAGCACCAGCCAACCATTAGACACTGGTCTCTAAAGACATGTTGTCTCTACCCAAGTTATTTCAAGTCTTATCCTTCATTCTGTAGCATACCAAATAACCCTGGAAACCATTTCCAAACACAATAAGGACTAGGCCCTCATGGGCAACTGGTTGAAAATGAGCTTGCAATGGGTACTTATGACAAAGAAGGCCAACAGCATCATGGGCTGCATTAGGCAGAGCCTTGCCAGCAGGTCCAGGAAGATGATGCCGAGACACCTGGAGTGCTGTGTCCTGGCCTGATCTACCCAGGACAAGAGAGACGTAGAGGTATGTGAATGAATCCAGTGAAAGGCCATGAAGATGATTAAGGGATTGCAGTAGCTGACATGAATAAAGAGTGAGAGAGCTGGGATTGTTCACCTTGGAGAAGAAAAGGCTCAGGGGGATCTTATCAAGTAAAGAAGATGAAGCCAGACACTTCTCAGTGGAGCCCAGTGATAGAATGAGGGAGGCAATGGGCATAAACTGAAATATGGAAAATTCCATTAAAAAAAACATGAAAAACACTTTTTTACTACGAAGGTAGTTAAAGCCTGGGATGACATCCCCAACACAACTGTGGAGTCATCATCCTTGGAACTATTCAGAACACAACTGGACACAACCTTGAGCAACTTGCTCCAGCTTTCAGCAGAGCAGTTAGGCTAAGCGGTCTGCAGTGGTTTCTGCAGGACTTGGCTCCCATATAGCTTCAAGTCAGTGAATCTACCAATCAGGTCCACACGAAACTGTTTTATATGTAGATAACTCAATCACAGGCAGTTATCCATAAGAATGAGACTGAAATAGCTTGCCAATAGTGTCCTCCCCCTCCGTGCCATAGAAAACAGTATTTTAAAATTGCCTGGTCGCATTAACTACATAGATATCGCGAGTATTACAGTCAGTAGGCGGCACGAGAGAGACAGTTTTGGCAGAGCACCCGACCACGCTGCCTGTGTACTGCGGGTTAGCATAGCCATGCCCTCCCCACAAGTGTGCAGCAGGATTCCTCTACGCCTTTGAAAGCAGGACCTAACTGTACATTTTTAAGACTGCAGAGTCCCAGCTGGGGGTGCCTCAAAGGACACAAAAGGTCTCAGTGGGACATTGAGAGCCGGATAGCTTCTCCGCCGGCTCTCTGCAGTGTGTTTTACAGCCCAGCATGCACAGGCACACCCTGAATCACATAATGGTAAGTGGCACACTGCTCGGCACTGCAGGAGCAACCACATACCAGAGGATGAGGAGACTCTCGGCTGAGCTAGCAGAATTACAGCGAGAGCCCTGAGGAACTGGTCTTGTGAAAGCAGAAGACAGAAGAATGCTAATCAGCATATAGGGTAATCCCAGTTCTCACACTGGACCAGTGAAAAAACATCAATAATTTTCCTGGATATTTTTGAAAACAGGGCTTATGAATTTCAATGAAAGCCTACTTTTCAGCTTGCTTAATTAAAAAAATAGTTTATATTTATATTTATTAAAAATACTGAAACAATACTGAAAAAATACTGAAACAGGTTTTTAACATTGGATTTTTTTAATGAAGAATCCTTAACTTTCTCCCCAGAATGAAAACATTGCAATGAAAAATCATTTGATAAATAGCCTAATTTTCAAACAAAAAAGTATTCAACTTTTTTTTTTTTTTTTATCTCTATTTATACAGGGCCTGCTGTTACTTCAAGCCTGATTTGGACATTAATCTCTTCAGACCTCACAATTTTCTTTTTTCCATTATAAAAGCCTTTGTTCTAATGTTTCAAAATACTACCTAAAAAATAGAAACTGCTGCTGAAATATGTTCTGTTCCTGCTGCTACCATGTGAGATCCAGTTTCTTTTTTAGTGTTCATTTTAACTTACATTGTATAGAATGTATCTATTTTACTCATGCCCTCAAATAATGGAGGGACTTTCTGTGACGACATGTGCATTTATACACTAGAGGGGAACCTATACACAGGAGGCAAAAAAAAAATTAGTTAGTAAAGCCTATAGAGTCTTAAAATTAAATATGACTAGAAACTAACTTAGCCAGGATATAGAAGGTTAAAATATGCATGCGATTTGGACCCCAAATTTTGTTTGTTTTTTTTTAAAAAAAATACAAGCTGTATAAAGAGCACTGTAATGCATCAAAACTCACATTTAAAAAATCCTGACCAGGTGTTGAGGACGTTTCATGGCACAGTCACTCAGCTTTATAGAGCACGGTTGTGGTTTCTTTCTGATGTTGGGTTTAAATAACACACTTTTAAAGTATCCTCATAACACTTCAGAAATGAGTGTGCAAAAATATATTACCCATTGGAAGCAAAAAGCTGTCTCAGAACTCCTACCTCTCTTTTGTCTTGCGCTGGGACTGGAATTTCTGTTTTTATTGTTAGATGCTTCCACATTTGATGTCTCAGATTTGTTTTCGTATATACTTGATGACTTCCTGCTATACCTTTGGATAAATGAAATACAAAAATAGTTACATTCCTGCTCAATACCTGATGGAGCACTGAGCAGCAAGTATTCTTTTTTACTCTCAGATATGGAAGCCAAAGGAATAAAGGGCAGGTTTTAAAATTCTGTGTGCTATATAAATCTGTATTTGTGCAGGCACGTATGGTGGGAAAAGCCATTCTCACCCTTGCCTCCTTGACATGCCATACAATAAGGGGTGTGCTTAGCCAGAGTTGAGAAGGAAAAAATGAAGGAACAAGCTGATTCTCTGAAGAAGCCTTTTCTGTAAGTCCAACAGATTTGGACAGAAGGAGTGGGAACCAGATTAGAAAAGTGGACCCCAGTTTTCCATCCTTTGCAGAAGAAGCGTATTTGACTCCAGGAGAGAAATGAGTACCAGATGGCATGTAGAGGTCATACCATGTGTAGAAGAACCTAGAGATTCCAGTGACTCCAGGATCTTCCAGCTGCTGTTTCTTCTTTTCTTCAGAAACAGGAATCCGAGCAGGATGTCCCTGTCTGTAGCTGAACCACAGATGAGGGCATGCATCTTGCCAGATTTGCAGAAGTACTGGCCTTGTAATCCTTAATGGAATCCTCCCCCACCCCCACCCCCCACCCCAGTTTTGTAAGGCATTCAAGCTGAAAGGTTTTCTAATGGTTCTTCTCTTTATTGTTTTGCAAATGTCTGGTGGTTTAGTCTGAGTGTTTGACTGTTATCTTTGGCAGACTGCTCCACAATTTCAAGGTATCTACACACTCCAAATATTCTTTCCTAAAATGCTAGTTGTTAACATATCAACAATTACATAGTGTTTAGAATTAACATATGAACAGTTGTACTTAACATTCATATGGTTTGTTTTGCTGTGAGGGAAGGTCCAAAATATCATTAAAAACTTTAAAACATTTGGAATACTAGAGATCTGTGAATACTTTTTGTAACTACAGGCAACCTGGGACTCCTCACTTTTTGTTTGATCCTCTGACCTGTTTTTGATGAAACCTTAACAGAGGTCTCTGTTACCTCCTGTACTAAATCAAAACGTGATTTTGCAGCCTGATGTCAGGTATAAAATGGGGCTCAAAATAAATATGGGAACAAACCCAAAGCACACTCCTACGTCCTTATTCTTTTTAATCTGTTCCTTCCCAGCTAGGCTGAGATAACAGTGAAACATGCAGCTGCCAGAGTTAAAGATTTACAGCTGTGAGAAAGACACCAAGAAAACACACCAGCTTTCCTGAAACAGCATCTGTAGTAAACCTAAGTATTTGTTATATATCATATGCACAGGATATTTTTACATGGATGTATGACTGAATCAGTCACTTCCAATAAGGCAGATAGTGAAACAGTTAGAACAATGGTCTGTTTAAGTTTCATATGTTTAACTAGATTAGAAAATAATACAAAGGGATCATTTAATTATCACTGAAATGCAACAGCCATCCCTTGAGATACAGAAGCAATAAATACCACAGGACATCTCATTTTGGGATTAAAATGAAACTCTGGGGAAGAATTTACAGAGGGAATTTAAATAGATTGAACAGGACTCAGAGACATTCAATAACCACCTGTATTAAGGGCACTGACTCCAAGCTTCTCTTTGCCAACACCTCAGCTCCAATCATGAGTCAGCCCAGTCCTACCTTATCTCACGGAAATGTAGCTCTCAGTGCTGTGGTGGCATATAAACAAGGGGCAGTCTTTTTCACTGAACAAATAATAAAGGATGCTCAGGGAAGGGAGAGCATCCTGAAACCAGATATCTCCAATGTTACAGTACAGGTTTGATAATTCTTAATTTATAATGTATTACAATAAATCATAAAAAATAACTCTTAATAAGTAGAGTCGCTGTTACACATGGTCAACAAAAAGAGGGTGTCTATTGGTTAGGTAAAATCTCAATAACTAATTAGCCTCCAACCACTGTCTGAGCACTGATGATGCTGGTTGCTAGTACTGTCTACCACTGGCTTATTTGTAGCACCTTTCGCAACTGAGGGTGCTTAATCATGTCAGTCATAAACACAGACTATGACCACGTGGATGACTATCACAAGTCTAGCTGTTTCCTTCCTCTCCTTGCCCCCACCCAGTGTATCCCAAAATAGGCTGCAGAAGGAGCTCCACAGTCCAAGGAATTCTGGATCACTCCAGAATTCACAGGTGGCAAAGCCACCTTGTGTTGCAATTCCTCAGTCCTTGCTTCTCTCTGAGGCACATATTACAGAGGATCAAGATGGCCTTTGCTCACAGCAACCAACAGGACACCATGAACTTTGTGCTATTCATGAAAGCCTAGAACATTGTACTTTCATGAAGACTTACAATATTCTTCCTGTCCCTATAATACCCCAATATTTGGAGCAGATACATCTAACCTCTTCTTCTCTGGGATAGTTGGCAGAGTGAGGATAACAAACATGGCTAATCACATGGCTTTTCTTCCTGGAGTTAATTAATTTTCTGTCGACATATTTTGTCTATAATTTATGCTCTGAAAATTTTCACTTTAAGAGTCTTAAAAGAGAGATATACATCTGGATTGATTTCAAATATTTTTGTGATTGCATTTCATATTTTACTGGAATAATTTTCTTCTATCCCTGAGCTAGTTTTGCTGAAAGATTTTTCACGCTTAAACCTTTACAGCTTAAACCTTAAACAAAGCAAATGTAACCAAGCTTATAGAAAATATGGTGCAGGATTGGCAGCACTGCATCTGTTTAAAATTTCTTGCACTGAGTTGTCTAGCTCTCAAAGGCTGGCTTTTTTACTTGGGATCTCCTGGTGTGGTTGATCCTGCTAAAATTCTACAATAATATCCCATACCAACTTACATTAAACTTGCCCAGCAATTGGGTCATTACAAAAATTCACTGACAGCTCCTGGAAATGTTCCAATACATTTTGTCTAAACTAGAGTTAATCTGGAGGGTTTTCTTTTGCAAAACCAAATGATCATGTTTGAAATTAATTCTGCATTGTGATTTTAGTTCCCTCATGAGCAGAATGTTTATCTGTATTTACATGTCTTTAAGGAATTTGAAGATAAACTAGTATGTCATATCCACGAAGCTAAGCACACAAAACTGAGAATTTATGGACTGCAAAAGCACAAAGGCAAGACAAATCTTGGTTCTGATATGCCATAACAGCTGTGGTTACCTGCTTGCATTGGAGGAATCCATTGGTGCATGGTATACACTCTCAGTGATTCTTTGGTGCAGTTGACTTGCTTCTGTTAAAGAAAAAGTAAAAAGACATTGCTCCAATTTATGTAAGTTGCTTCCTTGTTTGCATAGAAGGTTGAGAGAGAGAGAGAGAGAAATAGGAGAGGAGAGATTTTGACTGTTGCTGCAATAAAAATGGAACACTTGTACTTGAATAGAAAGGCATATGATGAGCTTAAAGGCTGAAGATGTATCTCACCCAAACAGCTCTTCTACCCATGGTTTTTAAATGCAGAAGAGGTTTCTTCCCCTACCACCTTCTCTTTCCTCTGTACCTCTTCCTAGCTCATGCACAATATGAATCTAAAGAATGAACATATTGGCATTTTCCTCAGAATACAAGTTTTGTACAGCTTTTTCTGGCTTTAGTAACACATGTGTATCAGTCCTTTTACATATGCAGACTTCAGTAGAATATATCCCCATCTCTCTGAAGAATGCTTTTGCCCAGCATCCTGAACATACAGCAATAATAAAATGTTGGTCAGATGCCACCTGTTCACTCTTTTGGCATAGATTCAAGGTAGCAATAGACTCATTTTTCTAGTAAATGCTGAGCAGAGAAAGATGGTCAGAAAGATGCTGACAACCTGGCTTTCACAGACAGAAGAATCTGACACTGAGAAGTGAGGAAGCAATGGAAGGAGCTGCTTAAGCTCTAGGATCGAAGGGCTATTTCACTCTGAAAGAAGATAAAGCTGTCAATGAAAGGAGAACAAAGGGACAGAGGCAGTACTGAAAGATTAAGTTTAACAAAGTCTTTTGTGGGTGGGAATGCTGGGAGAATGAAGCACTGTGGGTGGGGAGTCAGAAGTAGCTTTGTTCCTGGTTTTGGCAACATATTCACAGCCTTTCACAAATCACTTAAATTGCATCCATAATTCCTTTACCTGTCAGGAACAATTAGTGCTCTTTGGGATTGGGGAATCAAGGCCCTGATAGCCCTTCATGCTCACTGCAATATATGATATGGGGGTGTATATATACTAAGTATGTGGACACTAATGACCTATATGTTAAACTATTTATCACATACCTTTGGCCACCTCCTTTGCCCTTTACTCACTCATTCATCTCAGCTGGCTCCTTCCAACGTCCCAACTCCCTCTGCAACTCCTAACAACAGTCATTAAAAACATACCAGACAAATGTGTCCCTCTTCCTTCTCTCATTACAATGCACAGATGGAGAAATATCAAGTCTTGGATTAAGCATGAATTAAAACCTCTTCTTTCATGAGTCATTGGAAATAGAAACAACTGTTTAAAAAACACAGGACAAAGCATTTGCTTTCTGTCATCAGTATTGTAATAAGGGCTTTAATTCATGTGATCATTTGGGAAAAGGCAATGGTAAGAGCCGCAATAACATATAAGATACTATTTTTGCTCTCTGACTGCTGTTAAGCTGGATTCACAATAAAGGAAAACTTGACTTTACTCATAGAGTAGGATGAAGGTCATCTTTGAAATTTCTCAAGATCAGACTGGATAAAGTCTTGAGTAACCAGGTTTTACAAATAACCAACTGTGTTAAGCAGGACGCTGGACTCTGATGTCCTGAGGTCCCTTGAAATCTGAAATATTCTGTGATCTTATGATCTTAAGACAAAAATATAAATAATATAAAAATATAAATGTTTTCAAAAACTTTTGGTCTTGATTCCTGCATAGCCTTCTCTATGCTTAGAAAATGCATAGTAACTCTAGCATACAGGTCTTGAATGCTACAAAGATTTCACAAATGCTCATCTGGATGACATACAAGCTTCATTTTCTTTGTCTAGAAACACACATGAAGGATTAGCACTCTATCATGTTACATATATACATTTTCGCTATAAGCTACTCTTCTCTTTGGTGGTATTCTACATAAAGCCAGCTTTTATGCTTCAGAAGTAAATATTAGAAACCGTATTAGAAAGTCCCCAGATGGAGTCCTGGAAATACACTGATAAGAATCTTGAATTCTTTCCTCAGCAGTTCCTGCTGAACTGACCACACTGAGATTCAGAATAAAAAGGAGAAAGGATGAAGACAAGAATAGTACAAAAGACCTGAGTAGTAAGCATTGTAAAAGATGTATTGTTATTGGTTGGATTAAATTGCTGAGGCTAATGTGCATAGTTGTTTCCCTCCACTTAAGGACCTTATAAGAACTCACGTCTTTCTGAAACAGACAATTAAAATAAAGGTGACCTCTAAAGCTAAAGCACAGGTTTCCACCTAGGATAAAGTCTGCTTAGGAATCTGTAGGCTGTGAGCAGTGAGGCCTTGCTGGCATTGCTTTAACAAGAGGCGTGTGTATGAGAGAAGCAGGATATGACAGGTCAGGTGAGAAGCAATGCCAGGGCCCAGGGAAAGTCTTTATTAAACACAGCTATGGGATTTTTGTCCTAAGAGAGCCTGAAAAATTACTTTTAGGACACTGCACATTCTTACTTGTAAACAGAATATTATCTCAGATAGCTTTCACCAATATGTTCTCTTACTATCTGGAATAACCTAACTGAACTTTGTCTGTCTTGAGTTCAGTGTCTTAAAAAAAAAAAAAAAAAAAAGGAGGTGTCATTATTTTAGGTACTTATGAGGCTTCAATCAAATGTGTTGTGCAGATCACAAATCACCTTAATAGTGACATCTCTATGAGAGAGGGAGATGTCATTAATCATGTTTTACTGGGAGGTCACCCAGACAAAAAGATGGGATAGCTGACATTTAAAACATAAGTGGATGACTAGATTTGGAGTAAAAACAAAAAAACAAAGCAAAACAAAAAATGGGACAGAGAGGAACAGTTGCTGTGTCTGGCCATGTATGTAGAAGATCTTTTGTGTCAGGTCTTATGAGAAGGCACAGAGTGAATACTGGGACCTCATTTCACATGCTGATGTAAATGAATGTTTCTAGGGTTGCAACTTGAGAGGAAGAACAGAGGAACATCAGGTTCCTCAGACTAACTGTGAATGGAATTATGATTTGTGCCATTTCTGGAGTTCTAAGACATTTTCTTTGATCAGGACAAGAGTTCCAATGCCAGTAATGCTGCAACCACCCAACTGATCATCACATAGAAGATCTGATTTTCCTGGTGATACTGGACAGCACAGTAACTTATTCCAGCTCCATGTTGCCAAACACAGCTACAGAAGGAAGGCAACACTACCAAATCTCACTGCCTGTGTCCTACCTCTACATGCTTCCAGTTGTCCTGTCAGAACTTTGCGAATCTCTGAAATCCAGGTGTTTTTCAGCTCAACAGAAGATGCCTGAGAACACAAGAGGAAAACGCAAAGCAGATCTAGTTAAAGCATGCTGCTAATCACTTGACTGCCCTGAACTACATTTGCTCTCAATTTTCACAAGGAAAGGAACACTGTGTCCAGCTTTGAGCAAAGCAGAAGACACTCTTCAAGAAGGCTTACCATGAATCTAAAATCCTGTCCTTGCTTTTCTGTCTAGTGTTCCAAGTAATTTTCCACTTTTTGTTTCCTCTTCTACCCCAAATCACAACCATTTTCACAGTTTAAAGTTAGATAAATGGATAATTTCAGTGCCAACACGAGATTCCCAATGGCTATTGTTTCTGGAGTGTACAGTACAGTGAAAGTCATGAAACTGAAAACTTTTTTAAAAACAGTTCAACCAAAAGTAAGTATAGTCCTTGGATGAAAAAGGATTGTTACCTGAATTATGTAGACTTCTTCTCTGCCATTATACCAGATCTCAAACTTCTTATTATCTCCTTTTACATTTTCTGTAATGCCCACTGTGCTCATCTGTTTCAAAATAGTAAAGAAGCAGCTGGAATCTGGAAAATGTCAATAGTCTTTAAACCTTTTATTATCTGAGAAGCATTTTTAAAAGGGTTCATTCACTTCTGCACCTTAGGGAGTCATTAAAAGTAAAATTCAGACCATGTTATTTCTCAACATCTAATTTATCATTCATGATTTTGATTGTTTTAGGAAAAAAAAGTAAGTGCTCAAAAGTAACACAAGCTAATGTCTGATCATGACTTTGTCCTCTTTGCTTTGCTCTTCTTGAACTGTGGGTTAGTTTTCAATCCTATCCTGGCTTCTGTCCACCTATACTACAGTGATCTGCTGAGGTAGGAGAGGACAAGGGATGGAACAGGGCTTTGTGAGACTCATCTGCAAATCCAGACAACACGAAAAATGCCGTGTCATTCCAGGAAAATTAAAAAAAGAGGGGAGCAAGCAGCTAAGTGCCTAACTAGGCAACATGAAGAAGGAACTAAAGAAAACAATTCTAGATTTCTTAAGCAATAGGCTCTTAACCACAATTTTGAAATCTAGCTGCTATTACACTTACCAGCTTCCCATCTTCTTCCTAATTTGTTCATCCCCCTTGTTCTGATTCGCCTCAGCATTGGATGTGAAGATTTAAATAGCTTTGATTATGTCATAATTCCTGCTATCTCCTCAGAAAGACTTCAAACATTCATATGAATTCATTTGCTCCTTGAACCAGGTTCTGTTACAATTCCTGTCTGGTTATCCTGTAATAGGCTTGCAGCATTACACTCAATGACCCATGTTAGCTGTCTGAAGTCACAAGTATCACACCAATGTGCTTAAAGAGAAAATTTAGCCTGCTTATGAATTCCCAACAGATGTCCTAATTCATATCTAGAGATATCACTCTTACAAATAAAAAGGCAATTCATCTGCAGCTATTATTGTCACAGAATATATCTGTTCAACTGATATCAATAGTAAAACTTGCAATGAACTTGGAGGATGCTAATAGGAAGAACAATGAGAGGTGCGGGTCCCTTGCTAATCTTTATGGGACACTTGGAAAGATGCCCATTTGTATCAAATTGCAAAACCAACCTTCACATCTGTAGTTGCAGGACATATGGCTGTGTTTGTCTTCAGATCAAAACTAAATGGGAGCTTTCATTTACTCAGGAGTGTAAGGTAGC
Organism: Loriculus beryllinus; assembly: GCA_039877255.1. Classification (NCBI taxonomy): domain Eukaryota; kingdom Metazoa; phylum Chordata; class Aves; order Psittaciformes; family Psittacidae; genus Loriculus; species Loriculus beryllinus. Next base: position 21,465 of record JBCJKH010056466.1, read on the forward strand.
TCTAGATGTTTACCTTCTTCAATCTCCACAAGGAAGCATCCCTGTGTTGTGAGCACACCAGATTTATTTCTCTCCCCCCACCATTACCACATTTACTACCTTTAACGAATTTTTGAAGCTGTATGAAGCTGTCTTCTCATGACCATCTGTGTTCTCCTCCCGTTTCTTGCAGAAAAGTAGCATCTTTGTATAGAGGAAGAGGTGTCTCTGCATTGGTTTGAATCTAGCCAAGTCCTTCACCTTGTTGTGTCCCTTCTTGTGGTCAGTCCACACATTGAAGGAACCTTGCATCAACAGTTTGCCAAGCTCACTAACGTCACCCTAGAAAGCAAGGAAAAGAGACAGCCTGTATCACATTTAAACTAGGACAATCCTAGACACAGTTTTCCCCCAGTAGTGTTTAAGCTTCCAGGCAGAAATGTACTTTGGCATCTCATGTTTTGGACAGTGGACATGCTACAGCTGAAATCTCAGCTGCTTGTCTCCTTGCTAAATCTGTGTGGTTTCTTCATATAACCACTAACCTATTGCTTTCCATATCCATAATTCCTCACTTATAATTAGTGTCTAAGGTCTGTCTCAGGATCTCTTTGGGTCTGACAAACAGGCTGTCCCATCTGATGACCTCAGAGGAAGCACCTTATGGCAAGAACTGAGTTTCAAGACTCCTGACTCCAAGACAGTATGAAGGCACAGTGCAGTCCAGATATCCAAGCAATGGGCTTGGCTCTGAAAGATCTCATTTCACCTTTTGCTATGCTATGAACTGCTTTTATTCCTGCGCAAAACTTTAAAAGATGGACACTTAGATGTCTAAAGACAGATTGGTGCCTAGAGGTAAGTAGGTGTGTAATTCCCTCCCATTTCTTTAAAAGCTTTGTCAATAATTTCTCAGCTCACCATCTGCAAACCATGCAATGCTGTACAGCTTTGAGCAAATAGGGAGTAAATGTACCAAGAAGCCATAGAAGTACCTGAAGGAGAGTGAAATTAAGTCCTTGTCTGAGGACCACTGATGAGTAAATACTTCAACTGATATAAATATTTGGCTCAGATGCCACCAGCACAAATTTTTCTAGCACGGTTCTGTACTAAAGAGTGTAGCAATGTGTGAATAGAAGGCATGGCAACATCCTTATGGCAATGGGTTTCATCAAATAATGACAAACATAATTATCCTAGCAGCAAGTTTTTCTAGGAATGCTTTGTATAGTAAGTTGACAGAATAAATTCAGTGCCTCATTAAAACACTTATTTTCAACATTTGTATGTTCTGTTGATTACAAGGTGAAGATTTTGGCTCCAAGAGGGAATGCCTGATTTCTTAAACTAAGGATTGCAACCCATTCTCCCTCTTGCTCCCCATCCTGTAACTGAGATCGTACTACAAAACCAGGGTTTGATTAGGTACTTTTCCACTCTGTATTAGGGTATTATTAGACTCTCAAAAGCATTCAAAACAACTCAATAATTTCTATAACAGTCCCTCATCTTTAACAAAGAAAAAAGAAAAAAAAAAGAGTTGGATATTTTGATTTGTGCACACAGGACTGTGTATGCAGGTGTAATCTGCAAGCCTCTGAAAGCATATTGGAAAGATGTAAAGCTAAATAAAATAAAATAAAAAAAAAAAAAAAAAAGAAAACAAGCATATTTTTGACATAGTCCTAACAAGGCTGAGAGGCTCCTGTCACTCTAAGCACTGTTCAATACAGCACTGAGTTCCAGAAGCTCAGTTCAACTCTTGTGATAGGTCCATATCTTCAATCTTGGATCTAGGACTGGGATTACAGTAAGTGAAGTGAGAAGCTACCACTGCAGAGTGAAAGAAGGTGGGCAGGGACGGCAGCCTGCAGAAATCCCACAAAAGACTTTTAATATCAGCCCACAAGCCTTGGACTCTCTCTTCACTGTGGGCTTCAAACAGAGAAGAGTACACTGTTTCTGGTAACTTGTACAAGTGGACAGCAATATTTTATCCTAAATGAAGTTTATTTAAAATCAAGAATTTGAACACTATTTCAAATACAAGGCAAGTATTTCTGTCATGCCTCTGTGGGAAAGACTCCACAAAATGAGGTGTGGTTTCATGAGCTACAGGAAGTGTTTATCTGGCATCACAGCTGAGCTTCTGGGACAGATGGAACAGGGAGAAGAAATTATTGGGTTCACCCTTTCACACTTTCACCCCATTTAATATTGTGCAACAAACCATCTCAGGAATGCTGTCAGCATTGGGCTACACAAGCCATGTTCCATTGAATCATGTCTTTCAGTTCAGCTAACAAAGCTGAGGCAAAAATCTAATCCTTGGAGCTACTATCTGGCATTTCATAGAAGACTGATAAATTTCAAGTAGATGCTAAAAAGCTTCTACTTTTGAATTTGCCAGAGACAGGAATGCTCTGTTGAAGTACAAAATTAATCTGGGATTTGAAAGTAAGGAATGGGCAAACACAAGTGAAAACACACTCAATTTTAAAAAGGGAAAAAAGGCAGACCTGAGGAAGTACAGAGCAGTCATGAAGCAGATCCTCTTGGAAACTATGCTAAGACACATGGAAAATAAGGACGTGATTGGCAACAGCTAACATGGCTTCACTAAGGGCAAATCGTGCCTGAAAAATTTGGTGGCCTTATATGATATGGCCACAGCACTGATGGATAAGGGAAGCGTGACTGATGTCATCTACCTGGACTTCTGAAAGGCAGCTGACACTGTCCTTGTCTCTAAACTGGAGAGGCATGGATTTGATGGATGGACCACTCAGTGGATAAGGAACTGGCTGAATGGTTGCACTCGAAGAGTTGCAGTCAACAGCTCAATGTCCAAGTGGAGACCAGTGACAACTGGCATTCCTCAGGAATCAGTACTGGGACCAGCCCTATTTAACATCTTTGTCAACAACATGGACAGTGGGATTGAGCGCACCCTCAGCAAATTTGCTGGTGACACCAGGCTGTGTAGTGCAGTTGATACGCTGGAGGGAAGGAATGCCATTCAGAGGGACCTTGACAGG
>JBCJKH010056467.1:11059-29699 GCA_039877255.1 Loriculus beryllinus
AAGGGAAAAAAATAAAGGGGCAATTTGGGAAAATGGGGCAGGGGGAGGAAGCTGCAGCTAACTGTGGGAAAGCATCCCGGAGAGCCTGGACGCTGTGGGGGTAAGTGGTGTGCGCAGACATGGCCGGCTATTACAAACTGCTGAAGCGCCAGTCAGAGGGTTTGTAAGCTGGGGTGACTTTCACAAAGCCTCAGAGGGAAAAAATTGCCTATCCAGCACCTGAGATGAGCTGTAACTGCACCTGTGAAAGCTGGTAGAGAGAGGAGCACAGGGAAAAGACACCTTGGAGGGAACAGGCGAGTACCTAGGGAATGTCAAGCTATTGCAAAGCTATCCTATCTCGCCAAATCAATACAAACCTCTGTTGTCAACCAGCTGTAATTGATTTTTCTGGGGTTATTTCATTGTCTCCCCTCTAAACCCCCTCAATATTACTGTGTTTTTTACAACAGACGCAGTGTTTCTTAAAGATATCAAAGTTCTCCCAAGCAGGAGGGAGGGGATCCTTAATTTCCAGGCTTTCGCATGCTATCTCAAGTTGCTGCTATTAACATTCAGGAAAAAGATAACACTGAACAATGTCTTTCCAGCTTCCCCTAAGCTTTCCGAGGTAATAAAATGTAGCCGCCTTTTTTTTTTCCAGCTGACAGTAGCATTCCTAAGATCATATTTTGCCCATGGACATGTGATCTTTGTCAATTAAAGTCATTGTGTCCAAAGTAGAGGTCTTTCTAAGAGACACCAGGGAGCTGAAGTTAGGGCCTTAAGCTCCTGAGAAAGGCTCTTGCACAGCTGGCCTGGCTAGATTACCGTAAGAGCCTCTTCTTGCTTTAAATGATGTGAGTTTATGTCTAGGAAGCAAGAAAATGTCACTGTACCCCCACCGAGTCTTCATCCTGTGTTATGTCAGGGAGGTTTCAAAATAGGATTCCTCTTTTTGCCTGCCCCTGCCGCCAGCCTCGCAGGCTCCCTCCAGGTGCTTGTCCTCAGTGATGGATGAACATGCTACGAGTACACATTTTGTCCAGAGAGCTACATGTTGAAGTGCCACACTGTTACTAGGCCCTGAGAGACACAAATTCCCTTCCCAATTAATATTTCTTAGTGTGCACATATGTTAACCCAGATCTGATGCACAGAAATGTGTTGTTCATGGTAACAGTCCCCTTTCCCTTGATCATGACAGGCCAGGAGTTTTATGAAAGTCTTTGGTACCTGCTGTGTGTCTACAGAAGGGTTGATTTATGGTTTGCTTAATGAACATTGTTCTATTGCATATTGATTTTCTGTGTGGTTAATAGTTTAACTTAAAAATTATGTGAAGGCCGTAACTTTGTTAAGCCTGTATGAACACCATAACAAACCGACATAACAAAGCAAAAAATTGTTACTGACCTGCAGCTGGTGCATTCACTATCTGAAAATCCGCTTAAGCATCACAGCTAACACGTCCTCTGGAATAATTTTTCTCAGAGGTGGGCTCATAAGCAAGCAAATTAAATACAAAATTGGTTATTGCGGGTGCATTTACTGGGCATGAAAAAATGATGCATCTCTGACATTTCCCTCTGTAAATACGTTTTAAATAAGTAGTTGGTAGTCAATTACCATACTGTAAAATTAAGGCAAATAGATGTTATTTTGGATGCTATAAGGCAGATGCTTTATGGAAATTAAATGACATCAATGGATTATGCTTAGATAAAAATTCTGAAAAATCGGGAGTATGGCATTTATAACTTCTGGATTAGAGGAGGTGCAGCGTATATGCCCACATTAGCAAAGAGGGCAGCACAGGGCATGTGGGAGGAGGCTGATTTGCAGCAAGCTGTTACATTTTGAAGACGACCTGTTCACACTCCGTGTTTCCTGGCCATGAATTTTAGGGTGGCTGCCAGTGCTGAGCACACACTACAGCTTCCTACCAGGATAGCACCCATGCATAATCCACAGAGCACAGCTGCAGGCTTGGGCTCTGCACCCCTGCCACTCTAATCCAGAGAAGGATTTACCACTTTGAGAACATACATTCCTTTCTTTCTTCAGCTTTGGGACTGGCTGTTAGAAGCAAGCCCACCCAAAAGGCATGCTTCTTGCTCTTGCTCCTCTCTTTTGTTTGCAACTAAGAGCAGCCACCCCAGGTTGATGGGATTTGTGTCTTTTTGGACAATTGGCCGTGTCGCTGTATTGCATCCAGATGCAGTTGAGCAGGTCACAAGGACTGGTGAGCATGGGTAGCCTTAGCCTTACCTCACACATTGGAAGTGAAGGTAGTACAATCATTTGAAATCATCATTATGCACTTCCTGTGGTGGCAGGCACCTGGGATATTAAGTTCCCTGGCAGGACAAAGGAAGATCTTGTCTTTGACCACATAGTACACGTACATTTATCAGTGCCTGACACACCATTCTCATTTTACACTGTCCTAAGCAGTGCACGGTACCTCCTTGAATTTTCTGCCAGTTAAGAACCTCCTGAAGATCACTGAGATGACAAGTTCTTTATTTGCCATGTGCCATTAGGACATTTTCTATGAGCATTTATGCCCCCTTGGAATTAAAGCCCAGAGACTATGGCTGTACTGCAGACACTGTGATTTCTCCCTCTGCTTCCCTGCTAGGAACTCATCATGGACTGGATGAGGCACAGTTTAATCGCTGTTGCATGCAGGGAAACCAAGAATACCCGAAGTGATGAAGAGCATTTTGTTTATCAGTGAAGATAAGGCATATGTATATGTGGTGAAGCCTAGATGATTTATGATTGACCCCCCAAGAGTTTTGACTTTGCAAGGGAAAAGCACATAAGCCTGTGCACTGACACCCACTTTTCCAAAGCACCACCTTTGACCTAGGTGGCTGAATTTCACTCTGGTTGGAAAGTAAAAGGTGCCAACTTTGCTGTCTTTGTTAGGGGAAAAGTCAAGGTGTTGGCATAGATCTGTCCCAAACCCCAGTGCCCAATGACAAGGGAGGTTAGGAGGCTGCACATGCCTCATGGTCCACCTCCTGCAGCAGTCCCAGGCAGAGCAGGCATCCTCCACTTCCCTCCTAAAGGCAAGCAGGGGTGGTGTGCTGCGTAGTGCTGAGGCGGCATGATTGCTTCATTCCCTCTCAGTAGTGGCTGCATATTAACTGTGGATTAATGAGCCTTCTAAGTATTACTTAGCGCTGCTAAAATGCTTTATATTTTCTACTCAGTATAATCATCATTAAGGGATTAAGGTAAAAATATTATAAACATAGGTGGCTGCAATTAAGCTTCAGCATACTCATTTTTGGTCTTACGTATTTACAGCCTGACTGTGAGGTTGGAAGAATATATCCCCCAGCCTTATCAACAACAAAAGGATCATCAGATTCACAATATTTTTAGTAACAGGACTAGTTTTGTGGATAGGTCCCTCATGTGCATACAGCAGCTTAACCTACTACAGGAGATTTGACTATTTTGGCCTCCATTTCAAACCACCTGGCTGATGTCAAAGAACATTGTCCCCCACCTCATTTACAAAGGGAGAAACTAAAGGTGTAGATGCCTGCAGAGCATCCCAGTTAGTTGATCCATCCTTTAGCTCTGGCTGCACAATGGACCATTGCAGCATGTGGATGTGCTCATGAGGTTTGGAGGCAGATAAACCACAGTGCCTTGGCAGGGTGCTGCAGTGAACAGATCCTGTCTCCTACAGGCCTATTAGTTCAGCCACAGCACCCACCTAAGGCAGCTCTTTGTCTGCTAGGCTCAGCCTGGCTTGTATCCAGCCTCTGCTGCAGCTCTGCTCTGTCCTTTCTCACACCTCAGTTCCTGGAGCAAGAGGAGCAGGAGATGGGCAGCTTTATGGTGCTGCTGGTGATCTCAAAGGCTGTGTTTGTAAAAGCAGTTTTGGGTACACAGGTAACCACAGCAAACTGTCAGTGTTAGCCGTAGCTGGGCTCAGAGCATTGGGTCAGCCATCAATGAGTTCTCTGAGGGATCTCAGCCTGATTTTGCCCATCTTAGGAATAGATGCTTACTAGATAGTTCTTGGGTAAGTCTAGTGATGTCCAGCAAGAGGTAAGCTTCTTCGCCACCAGAGAAACAAATTATACTCAAAACTGGGCTTAGGCTGTAGGACTTTTTGACTGCAGAGGCTGGGCTATGTTCTTGCTCACCTTTCAACCCTCAACTATTTGCAAACACCAAATGGCAAAGGTCTTACTGGAGTGTCTGAACTGTATTATGGGTCAGCCAGGACTGGAGCTGATTGCAGCCTACTACATGATTTGCCTGTAGAGAGCATCAAGATCCTTTTCCATAAAAAACAATTCAGAAGCTACTTGATCTGAAAGTTTCTTCTATGTTGTAAAAGTCAAGAAGCAAAAGTTACTATTATAAAATACCACTGAAAGTCTGCTTTTGGCATCAATAAATTTTCCTTATGAGCGAGTAAAGAAAAGGTCTTCTCTTCCCCAACATCTGCTTCATCAGACTGAGTTCACATGCTATGTGCTGTTGATTGGCCTCTGGCAAATTGAAGTTGCTTTAGTTAAAGCAGCAAATAGGCAAAACACTCAGATGCGGCCTGGATTTATCTGTGGACTGGGATGTGGTTTTCTAATCACTAGCTTATTATTAAGAGAATTATTAAGAGATACCTCACCAGTGAGCTTGTGTTTAGCTGCAGCACTAAATTATGTGTTGCCTTGTGAAGCTCCTGGAGATTAAGCTGGCTTCAGATCTGTTTTCTGATAGTGTCTTTGTCTTTTGCCAATAGCCTGAAAGAAAATTCAGTCTTTATAATCAGCTATTTACAAACCAGTGGTTATGTTTGTGCAACATTGCATGACCTTAATGTTTTTGAGTCTCTTTTTTGAAATATTTTCTATGGCAGAAGAAACTCGGTGAAAGTTTTGTTTTATTTTTAAAGCTCTATTATTTCCCATATGATTTAGACCCTGGGGATTCCAGAGCTGGAATTATAATTGCAAGAAATATTCCAGTTTGACTATAAGGGGGAAACAAGATGAAATGACACTGAACAACTGCCAACATTTGTGTCTTGTTTTCTTGCTACACTTTAAAACTTGTCCTGGGAATAGCCATGAATTGTCTGCAAGTAAACACACCCCTATTTGTAAGGAAAGTGCTATTGCTGCATTGCTGTTGCCTTTAAGTTTGCGTTCTGCCCAGGTTGGCTTGTGGCTGTGGAAAACATGTCTTTTTAGCCACTCCCAAAAGCACAGATAATGAGAGGTCTAAACCTGGGTACATGCCTTGAGGTAAGTGTTTATATAGGATACTGTTTTAGTCAAAAGCGATAAAGAAGTTCCTTAGAAACACTTGTCACAATGATGGCAAAGAGAAAACTAAACGAGCCACACAAGCCCCTGACCACATCACAGCTACTTTGTAGGAATGAAAAGAGAGAAAAAGAAACACAACCATCTCTCCCAGCCAATAAACCTTAACCACCAGCAAAACATTTTTCAAGGACAGATGCCTCAGTCTCCTGTCAGATACCCTCTAGTGAAACTTGCTATGGTGGCCTAGGACATTCCTGATCTCCGTGCCCGCATGGCAGCTGTCAGTTCTTATGTACCTACAGCTGGAGCAAAGAGTGCCTGCATTTCAGCTGCCTCCTCAGACTGACATACTAATGCAAACTCTTTTAATAAACTCACAAAAGCCTATGAAAAGCAGCATGAGGACCAACCTTTATCTCCCCCTTTGCTGGCCCTTCACCAAGGCAATGATAGATTTTAAGGGACCAACAAAGTCATATGGGATGGCAATATTTTAAGCTGCCCCAACAAAATACAGGTCACCTACAGACTTCCATACTGCCAACCATGATCCCACCTAAAATGCCTGCACAAAATGGCATTTCCTTACCTCTAGTGATGCTATCTCATCCTAAGTCACCAAAGTCTGAAACCTCTAGATTTCACTTATCAAAGGTAAACAGAAGCAGATTCCATTGAGCCTGGGAGCAGAACCAGAATCCAGGCGGGGAACAATGCTACTAAAGTAGAATCTATGCTTTTTACCTCTTTGCATAGCTAATTAATACAGCTCGCATGCCAAAAAGTGGGTCTGAAGCATTAGAGATCCTGCTATAAGGCGAAAGTAATCATGAAGCAGTTAATTAAATAAGCCCAGGGAACGTTTTTTCTTCTGGCAGCCATTCTATAAGGAGAATGAAAGGCACATTTTTCTGAGTGGATTATTTGCTCCATGTGACCTGCTCCATGTTATTTGCTTCACTCGGTGCTCTTTGGAAACACGTTTACTCTTATGCCACAGTGCAGTCTTTTCTAATAGATGTTGAGCAATCTGTCCTCTCCCCTTCAGAGTTTATTTTGTATTGATTATAATTACCAATATGGATGCTTATTCCAAAGCATATTTTGAAATATGTCTTGCTCTCTTTGCCATCCCTCATCCAACACAGTGGCCTCCTTTCCAATCCAGACTGATTTCATTAGCTGGTAATATCCCTGGGCTTTGGACTACCATCAGGATTTGTATTTCTGATGAGTTTAAATTGTCAGCTACTTCTGTAGCTGGTAAAGCTCCATAATTTTTCACTGATGTTGGTATCCCATATTGATCCTTGCATTTCTGAGTGTGTCACACATGTCCATCTGTTTGCCTTCCTCATTCTTTTCAGATATGACTTTCAAATATTTGTTCCTGAACACGGAAGAGGGGTTGGAACTAAATGATCTTCAAGGTCCCTTCCAACCCAAACCATTCTGTGATTCTATATGACTTTGGCTTGGTTGCTAATGCAACCATTTGATGATTAGTCTTGAAACCCTAATGCTGCTGCACTCCTCCTTGCACACCAAGATCTGTTTTTATACAGGGTCAGAGCAATTCAGGTGGGAAAAAACCTCTGGTCATCACAAACTCCTGCTTAAAGGACAGTCAGCTGCAAAGATAAGTCAGGTTGCTCAGGGTTTTTACAGTTTCCAAGAATGCAGATGGCAGAACCTTCCTGGGCAGCCTGTGCTAGTTCCTCACCATTTCTATGAAAAGGACTTTTTGCCTCATATGTAGTCAAAATATTCCTTGTTTTGGCTTATGTCTGGTCCTTGTTCTCTTTGGTGACAGCATGAATGGTTTATTTACATGCTTTGCATGAAATTTTCTGTTGTCAGTCCAAAAAGTTATGCTCTATTTTTTTTATTGATGTGAAGTTTCTTCTAGTAGAAATGAACTGAAAACTCTCACCCTGCAGTGATGTTGCCAAAACTTTTTGTGCTATATCTGAAATCTCCCTCAAAGCTTGCTTTCGGGAAGTTGAAAGAAGGTTGTCAGATTACCTTACCTAAACTTTTGTAAAATAGTAGTGAATATAATACTTGGTGTTACTGTGCCCAAACTTCTATATTTATCTTAAGGAGACAATTATCCTGATTGGGTTTTCTTTTGCATAAGGAGCTGTAGGCTATCAGTGGGGTGCATTTCATCTAACTTCAGCTAAACAAAAATGACCTATCCATTTCAAGCTAGTCTTCTGGCTTTCTAGATTGTCAGTGGCAAGCAAGACAGCCTTCCTTTGAGGATAGCTCATCTCATTGATGCTAGCCTCCAAAAGATGTTGCACCACAGAGGTGTCCTCAGCTCTCAGGTAGTACAAGAAATGAACCCACAGTACTGCCCCATAAGCAAAGCAGTGGCCCCACTGGTCTGTAGCATGCCTTTTCACATGATGGGGGTCCAACCAGCAGAGATAACACATCCCCATTTGTAAACAAGTATCCTCGACTGGGCAGATGACACAGTGCAGCAGTGAGATGTCTAGGATCACTTCCCTGCTGAAGAGGAAGGCGTCTTCAATCCACCCTGTGTTCTTCAGAAGAGATGGATAAGTTTGCTGTACTCCATCAGTTTTGTCATATGGTCTTTTGCTGGATCAAGTTTTTTTGAATAAGTGTGTCTGAATAAGGGTCTTATTCTGCAAAATATACGTATTTTTGAATCTATGCACATGCTTGACACTGAGCCCCTGAGTGGTTATGCTGAGTTCAGGTCACTACCATGATCAGCCCACCTGCCACTATCCTGCTATTTCCATTTCAGTCTCTCATTCCCACAAAGCCTGAAGGTGATCATAACAGTCCCTAGCTGCTCTATGTAATCCTTGTGTGGTGATTATTTACTCCATTTTCACACCTATTACTTTGCTTATTTTCCACATGTCAGTTCCAAAGAGTGGGTGAACATTTTCGTCCTCTTCTGATGTGGTTTTCTGCTCTGTAGCATCTGCTTCCTTGCTCATCTATAGTGTTTGTTTTATGAACAAGGAGATGTTACTGATTTCATCTTTTTCTGTCTCATTTATGATCCATTTCTCTGTTTCTCTATTTCAGCTGGCACTTGATATGAAAGAGTGTGCTATCTTTTGTTTACAATATTCACCCATGTCTCTGTCACACATTTCCCCAGGGTTGACGGACAATTTGCCAGCCAATCAGGAGCTTAATATTTGCATATTTAAATACCAGTAACATCACTAAAGCTGTGTAAATGATCTATTTTTTACTGAGGATTACAACCTGGAAGGAAGTTTAGGTTAGATGTTAGGAGGAATTTCTTCACTGTGAGGGTGGTGAGGCACTGTAATGAGTTGCCCAAGGAAGTTGTGAATGCTCCATCCCTGGCAGTGTTCAAGGCCAAGTTGGATGGAGTCTTGGCTGACATGGTCTAATCTGAGGTGTCCCTGCCCATGGCAAGGGGGTTTCAATTTTGATCAGCTCAGAACAGAATTGCTCTGGAAGAAAAGACTAGGACTGAAAGCACTGCATCTGATCTGGAAATAACTGGTTAATCTCTTCCCAAAGTTGTTTCAAACATTTCTACCTGTTTAAAAAAGCACACTAAAAAAAATCATGCCAACTACTCGGAGGTCTCTGCCATTCTCCCTCAGTGGTGTTTCCATGTTGTTGCTTAGACTGAAAGGGAGAGCTAAAGATAAACCCATTAATGTTATGTAAGATGCTCAGAAATACCTCTAATCAAATAAAAGCGATTCAAATTGTACACTGAGTGTGTGCCAGGCAGTTTACCCAGTGCCAGCAGTGCCAGGACACTCTTCCCTCTTCAAAGGAGAGCACTGTGGGAGAGCCAAGTGGGAGAATTGCAGGTAGCTATTAGAAGCAGGTCACCCAGAGCAATTTTCAGGACACCCCCATGCACAACCGGACTTTTGCCATTCAGCACAGCCCTCAGTAATCCTTAGGGGTAAGAGCTTTGTGGGAGGTTGCGAGAATTAGCTGAGGCCACTGCTCTGTCTAGCTGCTTGTTCCTGTGGCATGGAAGCAGAAAGTATGCGTGCCTACTTCGGCAGTGCACACACCAGACCACCAGCTTAACTCCCTGCTGAAAGTGGATTTGCTTCACCACACCAAAGCAGAAGGAAGATATTCTCTTTTGCCAGCACTGGTGAAGAGGTCATGATCGTGGCTTACTGTGCTGGGTGGACAACGGGCAGTCATGGCACTTCCCACTGGATCTGCCTGCCTGAACCCCATCCAGAGTTTTTGCAGGCATGTGAGGTACTTTGCTTCCTTGCCAGCTGCATCCACAGCAACATTTAGTTGGATTTTGTAGCTCTCCTCATTTTGCTGGCAATCATTTTAAAGCAGGACTTAATCTGTCACTGGGAAATGGGTGGCACTAAACAAGCTGAGGACTGAATGATTGTGATTTCTTCTGAAAGAGCTTAGAGGAAAATGAGAGATGCAAAGTTCCAGTGAAATTAGTGATGCTTTCCTTTCAGCAGGAGTAAAAACAGCCCAAAATTAGTTTTTTGAACTGCAGACAATCTTTTGCTTTAAGTCTTTGATATAGCAGAGAATGGGCAGGATGAGGACAATAGCACAGAAAGAAAAGTACTTAATAAAGAGACAGGCTATGGAAAGAAAGAAAGAAAGAAAGAAAAATAACACAATCTGATAAGGTGTTTAATGTCTCAGCATCCGTGCTTTTCGTTTCCAAATACAGCACATGCATACAGAGGTGGGCTGGTAAGTTGCCTCTATGTTCAGCCAGACCTAAGCAAAGATTTCAGGCCCAGGCTCTCTCCAGCTGCATTAGAAGCTGGACCCAGATCAGCTGAACTTGATGGTGGTTAAATTCTGTTGTAAAAATCACACCAAAACCAGGCCTAGCATGTTATCTGAATTTTGTTCAGCTCTCCAAAGGAATTCTCTCCTTTTTGATGCCTCCAGTGCCTCCTGGCACCCACATCCAGTGGCTCCAAGCAGGACCATGCCTCTGCACCATGCTGTGCCCTGCCCAGCCGTGTGTGCCTGCGGCAATGCCACTGAGAGGGGTTTAAAGCAGTCCATTGCTCCCATGGTCACTCAGCCCCTAGGAAAGCTGGGTAAAGACTGTCCTCCCCCCTGCCGCCCTGGGAAACTTCTGCAGGGTTTACACTTTTTCCCACTTTTGCACCTGGCTGAGGGGACACTCATTGCCCATTGTGATGGAAGGGTTTTGGGGGTGCCAGGAGGGACATAAGGTTCCAGCTCTGAGCAAGGCAGGACAAAGATTATGAGCTTTCTATGGTGTAGGAAGCGCCAAAACCCAGGAGAGACAGGGCACAGCCACAGCAGCTCCCTTCCCTTGCTCTTGGGATCCACTGTGCTTTAAACTTGATTTTTAGGATTAAGAACCTCAGATTGTCTCTGAGAAAAAAGTGGAAGTTTCTGTGTGCCCTCCAGCTAAGTGTGCTGGGAGGTCTTTGATACCAGGAGAGACTCTTAATCGTTAAACAAAAATCTATACTCTGTCAATTGTGATTTTGAAGCAAAATTCATGATGCTTGGGAACGTGGCCTGGGACTTTTTAACATCTGGGGCTTGCAGGACCATATTCATATTCTACTGAGGCAACCAACAATGTGTGTTGATGAATGCCAGTAGTGGGAATGTCCTCAGATGACTTACATCTGCTGGGAAGCAGACTGACACCTCTCCACTCATTTCATGTAATCAAGGCTTATATTAAAACATCTCTCTTTCCTCTGTAGCCCCTGTGTTAGCCACCACAATTTCTTTGGGGCAGTATTTCTCTTGAGGGATATATCTGGGCTGTTATGTCTAACCCAAAGGGTTGCACTGAGAAGTTCTTCATGAGCTGAGTCTTAGCAGAGTGGGTGGATTACAAAGCAATATGTGGTGGTGTCTGATGGATACTCCTTGCCCTGCTGTCAAACACCCTGTCGAGGGGAGAGACATTTCTCTAATACTAAAATAACAGCACTGTCTTTCATTGATAGCCTCTGACTTGAAATATCCTGCAACTAGGTCAGGTTTGTTATTGAAATTCACCCCAAAATCAAGCATGAAGAGGAAAAGACTCAATGCTTACCCACTCTGTCCCATATCCAGAGCTGTAGCACAACAGGCAGGGCTAGTTAACAGCAGTAATTAATTAGGGGTAGGAGGTGGGGAGAAGGAACCTGGAGCATATTAACACAGAATATTCTGACATGGCAACATTTCCCTCCCTCTCCCTCCATCATAGCTGTTACTCTGGGAGACCACCCTGGAGCTCGAAGTTGCTCTGCTTTGCAGCATGCTTGGAATAAAGCCCATGCCACCCTGCACTGTAGGTTACACAGGTACTGGGTCTGTGGGCTCAGGGTTAATGGGTTACAGGAGAGGGGAGCTCCTGTGATCAAGCAGTGGCATTGGTGGATGGAGAGCCTGCAGGGAGAGCTGCTGGAACATGCAGCTCTGCAGGTGGCTGTGAACACATGCACAGAGGCTCCCAGGTAGTCATGATCACCCTGGTTTCCAGTTTTGCCCACTGACACCCCTTCAAACAGAAGCAAGGCTGAGGGAGGGATGGCAAAGCAGGTCTGGTTGCTGCCATCCACATTCTTACACAAGGGCTTGAATATCTGAGGTGCCAGGTGCCCACACAGCCTTAGCTCATGGCTGGGATGGGATCCAGTGCCTTGCCAGGAGCCTGCATTTTGCAAGCAGCAGGGGATTTTGCAGCCTCTCTCATCGTGGCTGTCACAGTCCTGCTGGACACTGGGGCCAAACACCACTTGGGTTCCCCAAATCACAGCCCTGCATGAGAGATATGAGATTAGGGTTGAGATGGTCGTGAGGTGGTCATGAGATCATGTCCAGGATGAGATATGTCAGAGGATGCCTGCGAGTTGTTAGCAGCAGATATCAGAGTCCCTCTCCTCCTTTCCACCACATAAATAAATAAAGCTCATGGGGTTATAATGCACTGCAGCACTTTAATCCTGCTGGAGATGAAGTGGATTACAACGTTATTTGTCTGGCCACTGTGTGCAGAGCCAAACTGTTATAACAGGATTCAAATCCCCTCCCTAACTCAGAGTAGATTTGTTTGTTGCTTTAAAAAATGGCTAGAAGACAGCTTGGCCCCGTAAACCATGCTATGACCCTTTTTGAATGTAAGATTGAACTACTTATGCCCTCCTTTAAATATGCTTATTTTTGTAATTCAGTGAGTTCATTGAAGTCCTACAGAGACAGAGATGGGTGGGTTTTACAAGCACAACTTAACCACAGTTTTTTACTCTTTGCAAGAATATTTTTCACACTCTCCAAGGAGTTAAAGTGTGTAAAAAGCTGGTAACTCCTTGAATGGAGAAAATCTCTTTTACCCAGCTGTACACAGCACCCCGCGAGGCATTAGTACCAGCTGGGCTGTTACTGCACAGCAGTCCCATGCCACATGCTATGGCTGGTTTTTGGGACAGGGACCAATGCCAGCTGAGGAGCAAGGGCACACCACCCGCCTTTGCTTCTCCCTAGGCTGCAGTTAGCAGTGCTGGGGACAATTGCTATTAACAGGGTGAAAATGCACAGGAACTCACTGAAGCTCGCCTCCACAGGACAGGCAAACACTCACTTCTTCCATGTGCATGGAGCATCCTTAAACTTTCTCTGCACACTGGGCCCTGCAGCCAGCAGCATAAGTGCTCTTCTAATTAACATGGCCTTGGGAAGGAGCAGCCACTTGGCTGGGGAGTTCTGTTGCACCTCCAAGGGAAGATGTCATGGTGACCATATGCTTGAAGGCAGGCAGGTTACAAGGTAATGCATGTAATATGACTGAGAAAGAAGGTGACCTATAGAAGTGCAGGAAGTACGTGGTTTTCTCTGCTTGGCAAGTGAATTTTGATCCCTGCATAGCAGTGCTCCATAAGGTGCTGCTGCTGTGCCTGGCTGGGCACTATCGTGGTTGGACAAAGAGCAGAAAGCAGACAGAAGGACAAAGCGGCTCTGAAGCAATCCTCCCACCCCATTAATACCCCTGCCAAACAGGCGAAACAGAGGGGGACGGTTGCAAAGCTGTCTTTCCTTGTTTAAAGCCGCCTGTGTGCCTGTCATGCACAGGGAAAATAGCAGTAGATCAATAGAGGTGTCTGTACTGACACTCTTGCCGTCTTGTCCTTTAAGATACACTGAAGCACTCATCAGCCTTCCCAGTTAATGAGCCTTTCAGTGGGAAGAAAGGCACAGGTTTCATTTCTAGTATGTGCTTCTCTGCTAACCTCCGGACCTCTCCTAAAGGAAGAAGTGATGGGCTCTGGTCACGCTCAGAGGTCTGGGCTGTGACTGCGGTGATACAATTTTACTGCAGTCCTCCTTGCTGTAGCTATGGGTCTGTGACAACACAAGCTGGGGCAAGTTTTCCCTGGAGGGTACCAGGGCTCCCCTGCCCTCTGCTGCTCACTGAGCGCTTTACACGATGCCAAACCTCTGCCACGTATATGATCATATGGGTCCTCCGTGTAGGCTGGATCCCACCGCCATCCCTGAGCACTCCCCTGGATGGAAGGAGTGAGGACAGAGGTCCTGCTGCAATTTGACTCTAATGGAGTTATGTGTGTTGGCACTGATTGAGGATCTGGCCTATGTGAGGGATGTCAGTGAGCATAATCACATCAGAATACGATGCCTGTCATTTATCATTTGCACCAGTGAACCAGGAGCCCCCTCACACAGGTGCTGTGGAGATACAGGATAAAATAATCCTTTTGTATAGAGCTTACAATTCTGGAGTAAGCATAAACATTTAAACTTTGAAGGGAAGGGAGAGAAATGACATTGCTCCTAGCTCTTGTTTCCTAGCAAGCATGTATTCATCGACCGCATACCTTAATACAGTTTTCACTCCACTTGTCAATTGTTCAGATAGATTTGGGGGCTGTCAACAAAATGTTACAGTTGAAACGACCCAGCTAGAAATAACAGACCTTGAAGCATCTAAGTAGTCATAATAATGTAAACTATCTCAGAGCAGTATGTTCACCCCTTTCATTTTTAACGGTCTCTCAGGTTTTGTTTGGCATAGAGGACAGGCTTTGGGGAGGGGGAGAAGCTCCCTGTCCCAGCTTTAGAAGTCCCCTTCCATTTTGCTGGAGGGAGCAACCACAGCTTCCCTGTGCATCCCAGGGGGAGAAACAGGCACCCCAAGAAGCAGATTCATCTGGCTTGTCTCTTGACACCTGGTTTTGGACAAGGTCTGGTGCTGTGCTGGCTGGAGGCGACCACCTCTCCACCACCAGGCAAAATCTGTTGGGGAGAGGTGTCTTGCTCAGGGGTAGCTGGTGTTCTTGGGTGGACATCAGTAGTGCTGTGCTGGACACAAAGGGATCTGACCCACCCTGCCACTGAGTGCTGATGGATTCCTTACAGAGATGGTGAGAACCACACTGAGCACCTTGAAAGCAGATCAGAGCTAGAGCTCACTATATTCACCCAGCTGGATGTGAGCTGGGTAACTCGGGAGCACCTTCCAGGCATATTTCACTTTATAGTTGGGGTTTCTTTTTCAGAGCAGAGAGGTTTCTTGTCAGCCTGTCCATCTATCTGGTGTCTCAACAGACCTGTGTGGGAAAATATGTGCCACAGGGTTCCCACTGCAATCTTATCAGGGGACCAGTTCCCCTTCAAGTCAAGACAATTCTCATTGGAGCTTCACTGACATGTTGGACCTTTTCCTAGAGGCTCCCATTTGTTTCCAAGAGAGTTTTGCATCCCAATATCAAGAGCTGTCAAGACATTACTGAGATTATTTGTCTCTCTACCAGGCTTTGGGTCTGAGCAGTGCAGAGCTTGGTCATGGAGGATTTTAATAAACTGAAATTCCCACTGTGTTCAACAAGCAGAAGCATCAACTTTTTCTGGTATGCTCAAAGGTAAAATGCTGCCGCTCCCACAATAGCAAATCTGCAGCTCAAGAGGACCTGAACTGATAAATTCAGGTCTAGTCCTAGATACCAGTGGAGCAGCCAGCAGACACCCCTCTGTGTGCTTATGGGACCTCATCAGACAGTGCCACAGGCACTGAAATTGCGTTGTGACCCTCAGTAACCTTTTTTCTGCTCTTTTTCTTTTTTTAATTAAAATTATAGATGAAAGAAGCAGGAGACAGTCACATAAAAGGGGTCAAGCACAGAAGCATTCACTTACAGAATCTTTCCATGCACTTAGGAAAGCAGTTGCTTCTTTTATCTGTTCGGATCCTTTCAGATAATGACAGGGACGCACGTTTTTAAACAGCTTGTGTCAGCAGAGGAGCAATGCCTGGAGAGGTGAGCCCTCACCCCAGCACTGTGTCCCTTGGGAATGCCTGCCCTGGCCAGCAGCACTCATCAGGCTTAGCACAGTGCTTACAGTGAAATCCTTTCCTTGCAGTGAGATCCTCCTGGCGCTGGTGCCCTGCTACAAACAACCTCTCCCTGCCTGAGCACAGCCTAAGGCTGAAAATACAACTCTGGGATATACTCTGAAGAGGGATTTAACCCATCAGTGGACCTCCCAGGGACCCACAGTTCAGGAAAGATGCTCCCAGCAACACCTCCGAGTTCCTTGCAGGGACACCAGCAGATCCAGAGATAAGTTGTCCTCAATTAAACTAATTTCTGAGCTTGTGTTGGGCTAGCGGAGCAACATCATGGGTCAGGTCCTCAAGGACTTCCATAAAACAGGAGGCACTTTGTTAAAGTTGGTCATTCGCTACTGTGATAAAGTAATTAAAGCCTCCCAGTTGTTTCTCCCCCTGCTGCTCCTTCTCTATGTACAAACATCACGGCTCTGGCATAGACAGAGCTGTTGCCACTTTCTCAGTGAAAATCCAGAACTGTGCGAGTAAGAGAAATGTTTTATGGGGACTATAAATAGTTTTGTATTAAGGCAAATGTATTCTCCTGCCTAAAATAGATTCACCTTGCAAACAGCTTAAGGACAGTTTCAGCGCTAGAGGAATGCCTTCAGACTCCCTCCAGGAGACATGAACAGCCTTTTTTCCTCCAAAAAAGCAAACAAGACCAGCAGCCGGAGACCCCTCTGCCGCCACCCCCACTCTCCCTGCTCTCTCCTGCCTGGCAGCATCCTGCTGTGCTTGGGTGTCAGCCTGGAAGACCCCCCAGCATCCTTCTACCAAAAAGGAACATGAATTCATCCAACTAACTTTTCCATTAATTTTTTCCAGGCACTTCCAACATGCCTTTCACATGGGTGAAAGGGATGAGGAAACTTTGGGGAGGGGGGGAAGCGACTTCCCACGATTGCGTGGAGCTGAGGGTTGCTTCTCCTTCACCCCGAAAGGAATCATGCAGCAAGACAATGCAAACATTCTGTGCCAGGGCTGCAATGTGTTAACGGCACTCTCCCCTAGCTGCGAGAGCATCATTTCATTCCCTGCAGAGAAACGCAGTTGGGGGGGGAAGACGAGAAGATGTCAGAAGAGAAAAAATATTTGTAACTCACCTTTAGGCTGTGCGTTGGGTTGACAACGCAGACAAGTTGCCCGGCAGCTGAGAAAACCCTCTTCGCCTTGTAGTGCTGAAACCGCAGATGAATAAGATCTAACACAGCCCCAAAGCACTGGGTGAAGAAAAGCATCACAACTTTTGGCGTTGCTGCTGCTGTTGGTGCTGCTGCTGCTGCTGGCGGTGGGTAGGGGAAGCAGTGAGGGAGCCCCTGAGTCCTTGAGCCCCGGGAGGGAGTGCAGGCGGTGTGAGCTATGCTCCGGCACAGCTTAGCATGCCTTCATATTCATCATCAAAATAAGACGGGAAGAGGCTTGCAGCGGCAGGGCGGCCAATGGAAAGGACAGAAATGTTATCCTTGAGGTCCGGAGACAGCCAATAACAAATGCCTCCCCTCCAGAAACTCCCTGATGAATTGAGCCTGGTGGAGAATGTATTATTGAACATTACCATACATCAGCACGTTGCATTTATCTCGTGATTACAGCCAGTCGTACGTAAGGCTGTGGAGATATGCAGACAAAATTGATTGCTTAACGTCTCCATTTATTAATTGCCTTAATTTAAAGAAAGACCGTTTGGATGCCAAAGCTAAATGTAAAGCATAGGGAAGAAGCCCACCAGTGAAACTGTTTGAAAGTAGCAAAAATAGATTAAGTAGACTGTGTTTTGCTGAACGAGAGAAATCAAATATTCAAAGAGAGTTACAGTTCCTTGCAGGGGTTAAGCAGAAGTAGAGCTCGCTATATAAATAGATTTACGTCTGTGCATTTGCTGGCTTTGATTTGGATCATCACCATTCTGAAGTTTCCTAGATTTTATATTCTGCTACTTCAGAAGGGTTCCAGCACACAGACAAAGCTTCCATCACCACTAAAACTAAGAGAGGTCAGGTCTCAGGTCTGGTGTAAGTTGAAGTAACTCCATTGAAAGTGAGCAATGTTTTCCTGATTTACACTTGCTGGTGGATCAGGTCTATTGCACACAAAACATGGTAATTACTGTATGTTAGAACCATGAGAGCATAAAAAGGCATGGGGCATGTTTCTAAATATAATGAAATACATGATGCATGAGAGCATACACAGAGAGAAACTTGCACTGAGGGAAAGTAGGTTTTAAATCAACACAATAATTAAACATGCAGAAGGCTTTTGCTTGTCATTCATCTGCATATTGGTGGGTAGGAAATTACAAATTAGCCATTAGACAGTCCTAGGCATTAAAAAAGAATTAGGGAATTGCAAGGAAAATAACATGCTTTTGTGTATTATTACCAGTGTGTATCTCTGTTGGTGGGCAGGGAGCCTTTTCGAGCCATTGAGTCTCATTAAACTTGAATCGCCATAACTGGCTTTTCCAGGAGGTGACTGCACCAAAGCAGCCAGGGGAATCAGAAAGCACATTCATTTCATGGGACAATCCTGTGTGATATGTTGCTCTGCTTGTTAATAAATCAAAGAGGGTTAATTTAATTAGCTCTCTGCCAGAACTTCCTATCAGGGTGCTATTTAGGCTTGCTAGCTAAGTACTCAGATGGCTTATTTAGCCTTGGTAATCCGTTTTCCCTTCAAAGCAGAACAGATGAAAGTAGCTTTCCTTTCTTCTCTTTTTTGCTTCTTTTAAACATGAGTCCTGTGCTGGGTGTGAGGCTGCTGCTCTGGGTAAAGCAGCCCCCATACAGAGCAGGCTTCAGCCTGGGAGTGGATTGTCACAACTGCCTCTCACTAAATCAATACTGCAATACTGGCTCTGCCAGACTGCAGAGAGCCTGTGCGTACAAAAAATAAAACATAAAGTAGAAAAGGAGGCCTGAGTGGGTAAATAAGTGGGAAATTGTGAATGCTGGAACAGCTGACAACGTAATTCCGCCCT
>JBCJKH010056469.1:0-23660 GCA_039877255.1 Loriculus beryllinus
CCCCCCAGCGCCCGCCGCCCCGCCGCATTTCAGGGGCAGTTTCTTTCATCAGGAGGCATTTCACAAAATGGAAGATGAATTATTGGCGTCTGGCGGAGCCGCAGCTGCCCCCTCCGCCCGCCGGCCCCGCCGCAGGTGCCCGCTCCCCTCGCCGCGGAGCCCGGCGGCCGCGGTGACCTTGGGGGAGTGGGGGGGAGAAGATGGCGGGAGCGGAGCGGAGGCCGGGCCGGCCGCGGCGGGCCGCTCGCCCCCAACTTCGGCCCCGGTCCCGGCTGCGTTCCGGTCTCGCCGCCCGGTCCCAGCGTACGCGGGTTTTCTGTCCGCCCGCGGAGGGCTGCAGGGCGGCAGCGGGAGCCCCGACGGGTCGGGGAGCAGCCGGGGTGGGAAAGGGCGGCTTAAAGCCACTTGAGCTGCGCACGGAGGGTGAACGGGCGCAATTAAATATTAACGTTGTGCTAATAAAAATTAAATTTTCAAACGTCTGGGAGGCAGTAAACAGGAAATATTACTGCGGGATGGGTTTTTTAAATTTTTTTATTGTGGCTTTTTAATTTTTTTTTTTAGAGGAGAAAAAGAATAATACTGGGGAAAGAGAAAGAAATACAGCCCAAAAGTTAGCATCATCCTCCTGGTGACTTGCTAATCACATCTTTGCACTGACCACTATGCCTCCGAACATGTGTCACTTGGTGGAGCAAGAGCCGAGCACTGCTCACCTCACTGAGCTCCACGGGCCCTGTTGTGTTTAAAACTAGCTTTTATTTCCACACCACCTTGTATATAGAACGTTCTTGCAGTTTTATGGGAGGAATAGCCTGTACTGCTTTTCTTCCTGGCCGGCAGCTGCAAACATGTGAACTCTGGTTACTAAAGGGATAAGTCACAGCCTGGTGCTGTGCACACCACTTGAGCCCCAGTGTGGTAGCCAACTAAAATATTTTATATTAGTTCATATATAACTCTTAATGGGCAGAAGTATGTGTATTTAATAGCCTGTCTCCAGTCTTAGGACATGATGTAAATGTATATCAATGTAAAACTGAAATCAGTGACCGGTTTTGCTTGGCTCAAGTCTGCAACCCAAGTGTCAAGGGAAGAATAACTTAAGTCTTTCTGTTGGGGGTGGTAGGAAGTGTTTTGGGGGAAAAAAGGGATGTGCTGCTGATGGGTTGTCACTTCAGGAGATGGTGGCATGTGTATATGTATAAACATAAGCACACTATGTATGTATATACACATTTGTCTGTATATGTGCTCACTTATTTCTTTCCCCTTTTTCCTCTCTTCCTCAGAGTCAAGATGGCTAAAGGTGATCCGAAGAAGCCCAAGGGCAAGATGTCTGCCTATGCCTTCTTTGTGCAGACGTGCCGTGAGGAACATAAGAAAAAGAACCCAGAGGTTCCAGTCAACTTTGCAGAGTTTTCCAAGAAGTGCTCAGAGAGGTGGAAGGTACATTAATTTGTGACTTCCTGAAGGAGTAACTTGCTGTAGCTGCTAGAATGATGTGCATGTGTCTGAACGTGAAGGGGGCTGGTGCTGTTTTGATCTGTATATTGTTCTTGGCAATGTGTCCCAGCCATTGACTGGGTGCTGCTGACTGTTGTCATGATTGTGAAAGCTTCAGCCCAGTGTATCTGCCTGTTGAGGTGCTTCTATTATACAGCCTGGGCCTTTTTCCTGTTCCCAGGCAGTGCCCTTCAGCTGCTACCTCCATCCAGGCCTGTGTCCTTACAGAGGACTCTGGCTGTGCTTGTCCCATTCCTGTTGCTTCCCTCTCATGAGCGTGCCAGTGGTGGCTACGGTCCCTGGTACAGGACCTTCGTCCCCAAGGTGGTCCAGTTAGAAAACAAACAAACTCTGAAACTCCTCTATCGAGTCAGTATGTGTTGGCTTGTTTACTTAAAGTTTGCTAGCTGTTGGGTAATCACAAGTTCGGTGTCTTGTTTTGTTGTTTTTTAGACCATGTCAAGCAAGGAGAAGGCTAAATTTGATGAAATGGCAAAGGCTGATAAGGTACGATACGATAGAGAAATGAAGGACTATGGACCAGCTAAGGGTGGCAAGAAGAAGAAGGACCCCAATGCCCCAAAACGACCACCGTAAGTGACTTTGTGTTAAATGCACAAGTGTTTTGGTTTTTCACATCCTGTAACAGAGCTGATAGGTTTCCATAAAGGAAGTAGATGGGGTATGCTGTTGGTATAGCAGTACTGATAATCTTCACAGCTTACTGATGCCGTCTTGCAGATCTTCTAGGCGGTTTGTTATCTTGAGCATGTAGAGCACTGACAGGACTTGTCAGTACTTGGTACCCTTAAATTCATAGTAATGAAAGACATGGAAATGAGTGGGCCACAGTGAGACTTGTGTGTCTAAGATGAAATTGGGTGGGGAGGATAGGTAACATCTGATTGAAAGCAGCATTGGGTGAAGGCTGAAGGTCTGGGCCTCGGTAAAGTAAAAACAGATTTGGATTTATGTTTTGGGTTTTGGTCTTTTTAAGTAAAAATTAGAAATTCTTCCTGTGTGAATGTTGTGGATGAGAGACAAAGGAAGGAATATTCCCCAGGCAGGCTGCTGTGGTGCTGACTGTCCTCTTGGTGCTTCTCTCCAAGGTCTGGCTTCTTCCTCTTCTGTTCAGAATTCCGCCCCAAGATCAAGTCCACAAACCCCGGCATATCCATTGGAGATGTAGCAAAGAAACTGGGTGAAATGTGGAACAACCTCAGTGATGGGGAAAAGCAGCCTTATAACAATAAGGCAGCTAAACTGAAGGAGAAGTATGAGAAGGTAAGGCTAGTTTTCACTTGTGCCTCTTCCATGCTGGCTCTTGTGTTGATGTGTTTCTGTAATGTATACCCAGCTAAGGTGGCCCCAGCACAGTGAGCATCTCCTGCTTACAGGCCTGTTCTCATCATGCTGTGTGCTATGCAGCTGAGCACTGTGTACATTGGAATGGAGTAGGTTAGAGAGCCAAAGGCAAATTGCAGCATGGATGGAGAGCTATCCCCCAGTGATGCCCAGCAGTGGCTGCTGTGTTGCTCCAGCACAGAGTATGTTGTGCTGTTAAAGGAGTTTTGTCCCTTTAGCAGGAATCTTTTAAGAAAGGCTGTATTCTGTTCTCCTCCTCAAGGCAATAACCATGAATGTAGGGTTCAAGGTATCCATCATCTGGAGGCAGCTGAGGATGCTTAGGTGTCTGCATACCTGTGTACCATAATGCTGGGTATTGCCCCTTTTGGA
The DNA here is from genome assembly GCA_039877255.1 of Loriculus beryllinus. Taxonomy (NCBI): domain Eukaryota; kingdom Metazoa; phylum Chordata; class Aves; order Psittaciformes; family Psittacidae; genus Loriculus; species Loriculus beryllinus. The sequence continues at coordinate 3,244 of JBCJKH010056469.1, forward strand.
GGTGCAGCTGTGGAAGGCCAGTCCCTTTAAGTTAACACCCGCTGCTGTACAAATGCTGTATGTGTTTGCTGCTTAGAGCAAATTAAGACGTCCCCTTGACTTTGCAGGATGTTGCAGACTACAAGTCTAAAGGAAAGTTTGATGGCGCAAAGGGAGCAGCAACCAAAGCTGCTCGGAAAAAGGTAGAGGAAGAAGACGAAGAGGAGGAGGAGGATGAAGAAGAGGAGGATGAAGATGATGATGATGAATAAAACTGTACAATACTTGTCTCCATGTGAATACCATAGAGTAGGGGAAACACCATAAATGAAGCACCTCTTATTTGAGATGGTGTCTCTTGCCCTTATTAGGCTTAATTAAAAAAAAAAAAAAACCAAAAAAAAACAAAAAAAAATTTGGATTCCGATCGCGTTGTAGTTTCTAAAAGTGCTCTAGAAAATTGTAACTGGTTTACATGAAGTGGCCATGGGTGTAGCGAGCACCCTGAAACTGTATCAAAGTTGTACATATTTCCAAACATTTTTAAAATGAAAAGGCGCTCTAGTGTTCTCCTAACTCTGTGCACTTTGCTGTTGGTGTAACAAAGCATTTAAAAATGTTTCAAGCATTTTTTAATTTGTAAGGTGGTGTTACTATATGGTTATTGGCTAGAAAATCCTGGGTTATAAACTGTACATATCTATAGTTTGTAAAAACTAGACAGATTCTTGTGGTACATGATTAGAGTTATGATGCCTTAGAGGAGCAGTGATTACTTGGAAAGGTTGTACGTTCCCCAGGGTGCCATGGCCCAAAGCATGCACTGTGAGGGTAGATCTATTTACACTACAGTGGGCGTCCATTTAGCTTAAAGTTGTCTTTCTGTATATAGTGAAATAGCATTCTGCTGCCATTCTTAGTTGTGGAAAAGGGGGTTCAGCTGGCATGAGAAGTGTATGGATTTTTTTTAGTTAAGTGCGGTAGTTTTTAAACTGAAACTGTAGACCTCTCTTCATCGTCAACTAAGTGAAGAGCCAGTGCAGCAACTGAAGTTCAAAAACACTCTGTACTTAAACAAATTTGCAACGTTCTGTTTTTTTTGTATGTTTAGAATGCTGAAATGTTTTTGAAGCAAAATAAACAGTATTACATTTTTAAAACTGTTCTTGACAACACTCTAAATTTCTGGTTTTAAAGGATCTTGAACAACAGCAAGAGGTTCATTTTGAAGTCTGTGGCATCCCTCAGGGCTGGTGACTTAGGAAACATTCTGACTCAAGGATTTAAATAAAATAAAATAAATGGTGGCCAGCCAAAACTGGCTGAATTGAAAGAGATGGCTGCTCCAGCTAATATGCAATCGTAACTGTTTATGGCTGAGTGGCACAAGATGCTATGCAAGTTTGAACTTTATTACTTGAACTTGGGAGCCTAAATGAACATTCATGACTTAATTGTTTGTTTGTGTGTGTATATAGCAGCATTCAGAGATGCAGAGAAAGGTAGGTGGCTAGGAATGAGGCTGACACCATGGAATAAGTATAAAAGCATAGTTTGGATTTTTTTTTTCCAGTTGTGTTGGGTAAATTTATAGCCCAAATGCATTGCTGTACATATTAAAATGTGCCTTTTTTGTCCTGTGTTAAACTGTTTCAGACTTGTGGTTTTTTCTAGCATCTTGATTCTTGGCAGGAGCCAGGCACCTAGTCTAATTCCCTGCTGAAGCAGGAGCGTGGCACAGGTACTTAGTCTGTGTCCTTTCTCTAACCATGCAAGTTTTAATAGGAATTGGGTGCTATGAGGTGGGTTGGGGGAGTGATGCAGGTCTCTCTCCTCTCGGGTGACCAGCTGGCTGTGTCATTGCCATCTTTCACGTCCAAGCTGGGGATGTTTTGCAGCCCTTGGAAGGGAAGAGTAGTACCTGGTCTTCAGCTGGTGACTAACCTCATTTTCCCTTAGCATGGAAATGGCATGAACTGTGAAAACTACAGCACCCTCGTGCTGGCTGTAGTTAGGAGTTGGTGTTTGCTTGGCAGCAAGAAGGAGATGGGGTGTGAGGATACTCGCATTAATAGCAGGTCAGAGTTGTGGACTGCCAAGTGCAGCTGACTTAAGAGGACAGGATAACTCATTAGTGTAAACTGTGAGTATGGGCTGCTGCCACTGCTTCATTTGAGCCTAACTGCAGATTAATGAGGGCCGGGCTCACAGGCAGTGACTACTTCTAATGTGGATAAAATGGCTCTGTTGCCTAATTGGGTAGCACATCTGGCTTCCTGTGACTTCTCAACAACTGTAGTATTTTGGCGGAAGAGCTGAGATGGACTAGAACCTGAAAGCAAGACCAAGCAAAACTTGGTATTGGATGAAACTAATAAACTCTATGAAACATAGCAACATGTAACAACTCTTAAGGTTAAGTTGCAGTTGGATCATTTAGAAATACTTCTATGCTTAATTATGGCACTTCTTACTGTCTTTAATGCACAAAAAAATCCCAAGTGTGAAATTAGCCCTCATTTTATGGGAAGGTGCATTTTAGAAGCCTCAAATTGGTGTCTGGAAAAGAGAAATAGGTACCTTTGTATTTGCTATCCTTTCCGCGTATCTTCAGCTATGCAGGAGAGGACAATTGGAGATTCCAGCACGTGGAAAATTGGTAGGGAAGTGGTGGAGCAAAGAAAAGTGATGACATCGTTTCAAGAGCTCTAATACTGTTTCTTTTGTCTAGTTGGCAAAATCTCCCCTTAGCCACATATGGGAATTAGTGTAGATCACTGCTGTGCAAATCGGGCTTGGCTTTGAATTAACTGCCAGTGAGCTGAGCCCCTATTGATAGTATTAGCAAATAAGAACTAGAGCTGACACCTCTTTGTCTTCATTATATTGGAAATCTATTGACTTGTAGGGCTTGATTAAGGTCTTGGACCTTGTGGTGCACTACGTGTTCCTGCTCTGCAGATGCCTAAAATACAGCATGCCGTGGAGATGCTGTTCAATACAATGCTAGTGCAGGCCTCCGGAGACTCAAATTCAGCTATTGCAGATGTAGTGATGATGCTTCTGCTCCCAATACTCTGCCATTGGTAAATACCAGAATGTGAATGTGTATAAATAACACAAGATTTACCTCCCTCCCCTCCCCCCCCCCCCATGCACACTGTTTTTTGTGTTCTGAGTTGTCATCTCAAATATTGGGAACTGCTTAACTTGACCCAGCTCTGGTTTTGATAGAACAACCTCCAAATGCTTTCTGCTTTGAAATGCCTGTTGTGTTTTAAAGCAAACAACTTTGCTTTAGGCTGCTGTACAGCTCAAACTTCTACTTTGACTTTAGTCATGAGCCGAGCAGAGTATATCTTATTAACTCTGCTGTATGTAGAGAAGGGTAATGATAGAACAGATCTGGGGAAAGGGAGGGGAAGGAATGAAGAGAGACTTCCTCATATGAATTTGGCAGAGCTGGCTGGATTCCCAAAATGCAAAATGTGATTTATTACATTCCCCCTGTCCCGCTGAAGTCAGGCTGAGGTGGGCTGTGAGGATGAGGGGCTTGGTTAGGAAAAAGGGTTGTTGAGGAGGCACAGGGGATGGCTTGACTGGGTGCGCTGTTCCCTCTAGATGCCTAAAGCAGTGTCAAGAGGTGTGAGAGCTTTTGCTCAAGGGAAAGCATCTGCTGGTGCTGATGTGGGGCAGAGGTGGGCAGAGGCACACAGGGTCCTGCCTGAAAGCACTGACCCACATGGTGAAACTGATTTCCCATGGTTGGTGCCACTTGCTTTGCACCCAGGACTGTACATGGGCTTGAGAACACAGTTGCTGCCAAAATGTACCACATCCCTCTGATATCAAACCAGCTGGGGGGCAATGCGATTAATGGGGCTGTCAAGCTGCTCTGCGCAGGCCAGAGCCTGCCTCTGCTGAAAATGAGCCCAGCAATCTATTAGCATGACCTGGAGAGGCAGAGGAATGATGCTCTCCTGCTGCTCTGTAGGCTTTATATTCCTAAATTCAGTGGTAATACTTGGTGTGAGCCCTTACACTAGAGGAGGGGCTGCAGTGGAGGGACTGCATTGGGGATGCCCTACCGTGGGTGTAGGGTTAGCTCCCTGCAAGTAGACACGAGGAAAACCACACTGAAGAATGGTTTCTTACCACTCATGTCTGTACCCTAATGCATCTTTGGGGAAGCAGGGCATTAATTGTTCCTTTAATAAAATTAATTAAAAATCCTAATCCAAATGCGTGTTGAATCAATTAGCAGCAAATGGTTGCAGCTCTAACAGAGGTCCATGGGAAGGTGAGAATCTGCTTTGGGGATCATACTGGGGACACAAAGCATCTCTCTTGCCTGGTCTCTTTGAACAGCTGATTCTTATATAGTTTTATTCACTCTCAATAAGCCCTGCAGGAACAGCAGAGAGGTGTGGGGGCTTGTGTTGGCTCTGGCTCAGGTGGTGGCAGGTGAATGGCTTTTTGCTTCCAGCCTCCAGCACAATTCTGGCAGCTGCCACGTGTTCATGTTTTCCCCCTGCTCACTCAGGCTGTTGTTCCATGGGCAGAGAACCATCTCCCGAGTAAGCCCTCTTCTGCCGTTTTGGGAATCTGGGCTGGGACCAGAAGGGGCTGGGATGGGATGGGATGTCCCTTCTGGCTTTGCTAGGGGTGAGAGCAGGATGCTGCACTTACGGCAATATTTCTGTTTGCTTTCTGGCAAGCCCCACGTTTCCCTTTCTGAATGTTAGCATGTTAGCCTGAGTGTGCTTTCCTCTAAAAGATATCTGGAAGAACTGTGACAAGTGGTACACTGCTTTCTGCTAGGGCCATACCACATTTAAATGCAATAAACTGAATTGCAAATTGCAGCTGTGCTGCAAAACAAAGTGTGCTGGAGACCCTCTTGCCAAACAAGAGGGCTGCTCTCTAAACGTATTTCAGCTTGGAGTGGAAAAGGGACCGGGTAATGAGCATGCCTGCTGGGGTTCATGCCCTGTGAGGAGTCTTCAACCCTTTTCAGCAGGTTAGGTTCTGTTGGAAGGGTGGTGTGTGTCTTCCTCTGCTTGGGCAACATTTGGCAGCCTATGTTCAAAGTGCTCTGAAAACATCTTTCTGATAAGTACATGCTAAAGCAGGAAGTGGATAAGGGGTGGCTTATGGTTTGTGCTAAGGATCTTGATTGGAGTTGCCTGCTGTTAACAGCTCCTGCATGAGCACGTCCCTGCACCTGGATCCCTAAATTAGGCAGGAGGAAGCAGCCGCAACCCTGTTAGAGCTGGCAGTTATGTCTCTTGGGTGGTGAGTATCTCCTTTTGTTCCTGGATGCAGCATGGCCTCATAGGAATGCCTATGAAGTAGCTAAACTGGGAATAGTCTTCATGTTAAGCTGGAGCAGAAATGGCAAATGACCTCTCTAGGGCTGGGGAGCCTGGGTTGTTGTGTGGAGCGGCAAGCTGGTGCTGTGGTGGGGTTAAGACCTTTGGAAGCTGGAATGTATAAAAGCACATCTTGTTGAGGTTGGGAGATGAAAATACATTAACTGTGGTAAGGGGATGCCTGCCCTGTGGCTGTGTCCTCTGGCATGGTTGACTTGGTGTCCCTGCCTGAATCCAGCAGCCAGGAAAATCACAGCTGGGAACCAGGCTGTGGGACTGGGTGTTTTGGTGGTGGCTGTGGTTGACTGTTGAGTCTCTGAACTGCAGGTACTGCTGCTTTGTGCTGTACCTGCCACCTCGGCCTGCTGCTGTCTGGGTGTTCCCCTCTAAGATATCCAAGGAGCAGCCCCTCTTGCATGGTGCTGTAGCCAAGCCTGTGTAAGGAGGGAGGCAGGTAGGATGCTGTGAATGATAGAGTCGCTTTTTCTTCACAGCCTGTCCCCTTGGAAAGCTGCTGCAGGTACTTCAAGTCAGAAAAATGCTCTTTTTTAAAAACAGTAATCAAACATAGCCTGCCTTTGTTGTTGTGAGAGCTTATTGCTTGTAAGTGTTTTTAACTGCTTCTTTGCAGAGCTTGAAATTTGCTTCATGTTAGTTTGGAAAATTAATACCTGTAGATGGGTGAAGTGGTTTGAGGGATTGCTGGAGACAAATGCCTCTTGCCTGCTGCTAATTACTGTGTGATTGTTCTTTTACTCTGTGTTACCTGGGATGTACCAGCAATAGTTCATGGTCTTGCAAAAGAGAAAGGTGGAAACAGAGGCAATTGGTCTACAGTTTTCTTGAAACATGTATGTTGGTCAAGTTTTGTTCTCTTTTGCTTTAGAGCTCAGGCTGGGGATCTGTTCTGGGCTTGGCTTCTGCAGTTGTTTGAGGTATTGCTGCCTGTAGCTCCTGGTGAAGCTCGCTCCCCACTAGCAGGGAGAACAGCACTGGGTCTTCTGTTGCTTTATTTTGTTGCTTCATATAGTAACTTGTCTATTGCAAGCTGCTGGGAGGTCTTTCAACCCGAGCTCAAAGGTCAAGACATCAGTAAAAGTCTTGGAGAACCCTTTCTTCCCAGGGTGTGTCCGGAAGTGGAATAAAACCTGACCAAGTGGTGTTAAGTTGTCTAATAAAAGATCTCTTGCTCCACACTTTAGCTCCTCTTTCATGTGTCAGTGATTCCTCACCAGAGATTGTTGTCTAGCAAACAAATCGGGTGGATCAGACCTGGTATTTTCAACCTTGAGGGCAACTTGCAAAAGGCCTGGGATAGTTTTGAATGTAGGAGGACTTGGCCTTGGTTTTCTGCTCTTCCTTGTGTGTCTCTGCAGTATGCTGCTCTCCCCTCAGTGCTTTGCTAGGGAGAAAGTGGTATCTCCCTTAAAAGCTCAGCTCTTCAACTTTTCCATTACTGTGTGGTACTTATATGTGGGGAGCACCAAAAAACACTCACACAGACTCAGGGAATATCTTCCTTGGTGCTCCTCATTTACTAGAAGGTGACATCTTAAAAAGCCAATTCCAACAGCAGTTCAGGCTGATCTTTCCAAGTGCAAAGTAGAAGGAAGCCTCTAAGCCCTTCTTCTCTCTGATCCTCCTCAAACCCTCCAGATAAATGTCCCCACAATGCTTGTTTCACACATCTTTTAGCTTGTAAGACCCTGTTCTTTGCCTGTTCTCCCATTTCCTGCCCCAGCTCTCCCTCTACCCAGCAAAGCAGCCACAGTCAGTAGATGGGACCCGATGGCTTGTTTGAGGTCTTGTAATTTACTCCCATGTTTTGGGAAGAGACTGGCCTATGTTTGTTGGTAGTCAGATGCTTCAGGGAAGATTTCAGCTCATGGCAGTATTGGGGCGAGGGTGGAGGCTGCAGTGTGCTGGGCTGGCTGATGCACGTGCACCTGAGCAGTCGTGATTGAGGTGGGAAATGGGAAGGCAGTTGAGGGATGTAGGTCTCTGGGTCTTGAGCAGACAGCATCCAGCCCATAGGCTCTCCCTCTGTGTCAGGGACCATATAGTGCTCTATTTCACAGCCAGCTCTGTGAGATAAGGTTTGGTAGCAGGAAGGGAATGGTGGTCTTAAAAGTGTTTGTTGTTGCTTGTGCTCAGGTCTTTAATGGAGATAGTTGTGGCCAATGGAGTATGTTGGGCTGTGGTTGTGATGAGTGTCTGTAGCGTGCTTGTTGGGCTGGGATTACCTTCTTGTGGCAGGGAACAGGAACAGGGTACTGTGGCATGAGCTATGGGGTTTATTAATGCGTGTATGGGAAGTATATATGTGCCTTCATTTATACTCTCATCCTGCTAAACAGGAATTTCCTGCCCTTCAGAGGTGCTTTGGTAGGGTCTCTTCCCCATTTACCCAATTCCAGGCCACACTCTGGTGCTGGCTCTTGCAGGAGGTGCCGGGGCTGTGCCAGAGCATGTTATGGAGCTCCCAGCCTTTCCTAAAGCAGAGCTGCAAATCCCCATGAGCAGGATTGCCTCTGGCAGCCCTGAGGGGAGGGTCCCATGGGGACAGCCCACCCTGACAAGGGCTCAGGGTGCCTGTGGTGGGAGAGGGGATCCCACTGGAGGAGTCGCTGGTTTGCTGGAAGCAGCCTCCTGAATATGGACGTGATTATTTATTTATTTATTTGCTTGCTCTGGAATCTTTGTGTTTTTCCCCTTAATTCTGGAGGAAAACCAGGCAGTGCCCTGTCTGCATGTGACATGGCTGCGCACAAACTCCCTTTGTGACTTTTCTTTCACGGGGGAGAAACGCATTCAGGAAAAAGCAAGGCCCTGACAACAGGAATCAAGTGTTTCTAAATATGGACATCCCTTTTTGGACTAAAAAGTCTTTTTTGTACCATGCATATTTCCCCTGTTAATCATTTCCTTTTGTTCCTCGCAAACTTTGGTCCTCCAGTGTTATAGAAGGAATGATAGCGGCTCTGTTTGTAAACTTTCCTTTATGATACATGAACTGGCTTGTATGTTAGATGAATTTGCTGGGTTTTCTTTTTAATGCAGTTGGAAAGGCCAGCACTCCAGTTACTCACCCTTGGCTTTTCCTTCTTTTAAGAAACAGTTATATTTGGCCTCAGCCCTTCTCAAATATTGGGTATTTTACAGGCCATTGAGCTTTGCCTGGTCCTGTTCACTGCTTTTGTGTTACACTAATTGGCTCGATAAAGAAGGGCTTGGGCTCTGTAAAGTGCTTCTCCTCCAAAGTAAAATGTGAGATGGGGGGGGATATTCAGTGTTCACAAGTATTTATGCTCCCTGCATAATCTGAATGCATCAGAAATGAGCTAGAGCTCAGACAAAGCAGGGGATTAGGAGTCTGAGATGGGCAAGCAGGGTGGACATCTGGAAACCTGCTGTTTAGTTTGTCTGCTGGGGTGGGTTGCGTCTTCATTATGTGGGTTACACACGCAGGGGATGAGCAGCACGCTGGGATCGCGGTTGCTCTCTATGGGTATGTTCTGCAATAACAGTTTCTGTTGTTATTTATGGAGCACCCCACCCTCCCCAGCAGAGCTCTGCCTGTTCAGCACAAACCCAGTCACCAGCACAAGCAGGGCAGGAGAAGCTCTGAAGGTGGAGGAGGGCTCGGGCTGGCAGCACTGTTTGCGTGCACCACCTCTGCCTGCTGCTTCGAGGGCTTGGGGAGAAACGTTGCCTGTGGCTGGTGTTACACGGATGATGGATGCTTGGGCCCTCCCTTGCAGTGTCTCCGTGTGTTTTTGGGCAGGCGCAGCTCTGCAGAGTCCAACAGGACACAAAACGCGTGGGAGAGGAAGAGAGAAACCGAACTCGAGGCTTCTGAACCGTTCCCGTGTGTGGAGCCTGGTTCTCCCAAAGTTGAGCCCATTGTTACAGCACAGGGCTGCTTCTGCCATCGCTAGTATCTGCTCGGGGTTGGCTTTACCTGGCCCGTCCCGTCACCTGACCCCTGTGGGTGCAGGGACCTGGCTTAGGGTGCAGAGCTCTGGGTGGAATGGGGACAGATGTGTGGGGTTTTTAATTTGATGATGAAATCAGGCTTGAGAAATGCTTTTGCCTTCTCAAAAACACATTGCTGGGGAAGGAATTCTAAACATGCTGTGAACAGAAATAGCCAAATACTGCTTCATTTTGGTTTTGTTTTTCCCCCAAAAGTCACTTTGTTACTAGCTTCTTAGTGTGTGCTTCATTTCTTCTGCTCTACCTCCAGTGTTTTGTTCTCCTTGTATTTCCATCCCCTTCTTGGGTAACCTATCTTGGCAGCTTCAATTCTGTCCACAGCCATAATGTACCAAAACATGGCTGTACACAGCTGCACTCCCACCAAATACTCACTGCTGCCTGCCCACGGGTAGGAAACACCACACTGAGCAAGCTGGCACCAAGAGGTTTGGGATATGTGCCTTGTTTGGGGGAACAGTGGAATTCACATCCTGCCTGGACTATGACAAAGCCAAAGCACAGCAGTTTAGGAGAGGGTAAAGAGGAGACCTCCAGGCACAACTACATCACCCCGAAGCAGGTACAAGAGCTTGGTGGTGCTTTGGATCATGCTTGGGATGATAAAAGTAAAGGGATTTTTAATTTAAAAAGCTAATCAATGTCGTGGAAGAGAAGCAGGGACCTGTGTAGGGCATGAATAGGGGTGATCAAAGGACATGTGCCTGTTGCTGCTGGACATAAGGAATTAAAAGGACGAGTGAGCCCACTGCAGCCGTGTGGCAGCATCTGCTGAAAGGGCTGACTCGGTGAAGCAAGTCATGTCAAAGACTCCTCTGGGGTCACCCGTGGGCTCCCCAGATGCCAAACCTCTGGAAGCAGGGTACAAAATCCTTCTTTTCCTCCTATTCTGGATGGGAGGGCTGTGTTTTTCCTGAAAGAAAAAAAAAAAAAAAAAACCAACCAAAAAACCCAAAACAGGTCGGAAAAGCATTTGTGTGCTCTGGGAGGACTTTAGCTCATTGCATGGTTTTACACAGGCTTTGTGCAGTTAAGCATTACAGCCCCAGTTCTTGCTCCATTTAAAGTAGTTTTCCAGAAGTGCTGGTAGTGCAGTGCGTTAGAGCTGCCCTGTGGTGGGGGGGAGAGCCCGAGGGGCTGCCAGGGGACCCTGGGACACCCCATGGCAGGGACAGGGCATGCTGCAGCTCCTTGCTACCCTTCTGGGCTGCCAAAGCCTCTGCTGCATAGCAGGGGGGTCCTGAGCGTGGGGTCAGTCCTGACAGCTTCATCAGAGGATGCTCCTGGAAGCAGGAGCCACTGGGAGTTTGCATCCCCTTTGGTCTCAGCCCTGAAGAAGCCTTAAAGCCTCAGTCAATAATAAGCTTATAAGACAGTAAATCTTGGTAATGAGAAAAACAGAAGATGGCATCTGCTCAAGACAATGGTAGTGTGTATGGTCTGGTAAATACCTATTGAAATGAGTTGCCTGTTATTGCAGGGCTTGTAGCTGAAAAGCCCAATTTCCCTGCAGAATTGGCAGGTTTTGGTATCCCCAGACTTTTCCTACTGGAATCCTGTTGAGGCTGAGGACAGGGAGAGGTGACCTATTGCCAGTGAGGGTCAGGTGCTTGCCCACAGCATGGCAGCCCCCACCGTGAAACCAGAGGCAAGCTGCCATCCTCCAGCATGTGTGGAGCCCAAGACAGGACCACCAATGCAGTTGTTTTCACCTTCTCCTGTCTGTATCCCCTCCAATGGCCCCTTGCAATGACTGCACATGGAGATGTGTATACTTTAGAGGGCCCTCTGCAGCAGATGGGGGGTGGAGTAAAAATGGGAGAAGAGTTTCTTCCCTATCATACAATCCTGTCTTCAGAGATGCTGAAATGAGCCAAGCTGATGGGCAACAGGAGCCTGGGGATAAATGAGTCGTGCAAGGGGCAGCAGGAAGAAGAAAGTGCTGGGTCTTCATCTGACATCCACTCTGATGAACATGGTGCCCATGGCGTGGGAGCTGGCAGTGGTCCTGGTCCCTCTCACACTGTGTGAAGCCAGGTCTGCAAAATGGGGAGGAAGAGGAGGAGGGAAGAGTTCAGAAGAAGGAATCTGCATATGGTATGTAATGCTTTTATGAATTGGGTCTTTAATAATTTACATTACCAGTTTAATACTTTGAATACAAATTATCTTGCCCATATGCTATGCTGACAAACATAAAAATGGAGTAATCAAAGCTGTAATAGCACTACAGCAAAAAGACATAAAATGCCACTACAAGGCTTAGGATAAATTATTGCATGCACACACTAGCTCTATGGCTCCCTGGTGCCAAAGGATGCATTGCAATTTCTTCCTCAGACTTTGCATTTGGGCTTGAAGACTGGTGCAGCACCAGGAGTACTGCTCGGAATTCTCTGAGACAGGCAGCGTTTAACAAAGAGGAGGAAACAAAAAAGGCTCAGACCCTAACCACTGCAATTTAGATTTTTCTCTGGCATTACATGGGCTGTGAAGAAAATATAGCCCTGTTATTTGTAGGGAGCCCCCTTCTTCCTCCAGCGGGGTTATTTGCATGTATTATAAACTGCAGTGTTGGCTTGCCATCTTCAGGCAGCTGCCACACACTGCACAGCATCCCTGTGCATCCCTGCACTGGTTGGAGGTCCAGCTTGGGTGCCACAAGGGATGCACAAGGGAGGATGTTCGCTGCAGCCTGGCACCAGATGACCAAGGCAATGGGCAGCACCACTCCAGGGAAAACACGGGTTTCCCCTCATCCCTCTTCATACCTGTGCTTGCTCCCCTCTAATGCCTGAGCTCTGAGGGGCTGGAGGAGGTGGGAAAGGATGAAAGAGCCCCAAGCCCTTGGCACTTCCTCCTGCCCACCCTTTGGGGTGCAGTTTAGGTGCGAAGGAACAGCATGGGTGGAGCCTGGGAGCTTGTGGGTACTAAAGGAGACTTAGTGGTTTGCTTTCAGCACTGGCATCTTTTGGGAGGGGTGCGTGTGGGTATACCAGGCATCCCAAAGTGCGTGGGGCTCTGCAGCAGAACAAGCAGGTTTGCAGAGCAGAGATCCAAGTTATGCTTAGAGGGAAAAAGCTGCTGCTTGTAGATGCCTGTAGACCTTGTACTGTAGCTTGTGGCAGAGTCTCTGCTTTTAAATACCAGTCTATTCATTGTTTCTATATCTCAAAGGCATCCCTGCTACAGGCAATCTTTCACAGAGAGCCATTTAAGGCTCACATTTGCATACACTGAATTTCTCAGCTATCAAGGTTACTCCATGCTGTAATCCATTCTGTGCTTCTAATACGATCAGTGAAAAATGAGGCTTCTTCCCAAATAAATCATCAGCAATGGAGGGAATGGCGCTTTTCCGGAAGGTGCGGGGCTCTCATCATAGCAATGTGTCTCCCAAAAGGCAGAGGAATCTGGGCAGGCATGTCCTGCACTGCTGTGCTGCCTGAATTCGCTGTCAGTCACTCTGAGACCCAAACCCCTTGCATACATATGAGGTATTCCTGCCTTGGCTGCTCCCAGTGTCTGCTGCTGCTGTGTCCCCAGGATTTGGTGCCAGCGGCTCCATCCTTTGGCCCTGGGAAAAGCCACATGGCAGAGCAACCCTGTTATTGCAGCTGGGCATGCCATGACTCCAAAACCCTGGGTTCAAAAAGGTAGCTGTGGTCTCTCCCACCAAGGGCAATGGGGCTGCCTGGGTGGGTGAAGGGACCTGCATAGGGAGACATGCGCGCATCAGCCCCCAATAGAGAAACTTTTCTCATTGCTGAATCTACTGGAGAATAAAGCCCTCACTGATCTTTTTGCCCTGCAAATAAATTGGATGGATCAAGACCACTATGACAAATGTCCCATCCTCATCCAGAGGGGGATTTTCAGCATTAAAAGCTTTATATGACTCATGAACTAACATTTATTTCTGCATGTGAGATAAATATTTCTCCCTTTGAATGTCTAAGCAATGCAATTTTGTTTGAAGCCTCCATTTGTTTAAGTTTGGAAGTGACAATAATTCACCTGTTTCCCCTTCCTGTGATTCACCAAGCAATGGTGTAAGCTGAAACAGACTGAATTCAGCTCTGGCTGTTTGTCACTTGTCAGCTTCCTCACTCAGATACACTCAAATAAGCTTTGTCCTGGAGTTTACATTTGGGGACCTTCTGATCTCTAGCTGTTGGTAAATGGTCCTATGTTTTTCTTTTTAGAGGAAGAAATACAACACACTTCTATGCAGCACTGCCAGGGCAGGCAGGAAAGAGAGACATAATTTAACTCCAGATAAATCATGATTTCACAGTGATTTGCCTGCAGTTGAGAGTCCCGTCTCCTTGACACTGTAACAATACTTGTCACTCAGTGTCCCAAAGAGACCTGCTTGCAGCCAGAGATCATAGATGACTGGGAAGATGCCTGGAGTTGTAAACACCATCAATCTGGAGAAAACAAACGCGCCTGGGAGTTGATGTCAGTTGAGGATGTTCAAAGATGGAGATTGCCTCTGCAGAGCACGGGATGTGCCCATAGGCTGTGTGGGTCCCTAGCCTTGGACATCCCCTGGGTCTGTTGCCACCTGAAGCTCCAACAAACCCAGGGAGCCAAAATGCTGCCTTTCCTATTCCCCTTGGGTCCCCAGGTTTTGCATGCTGATAACCCCCCCTATGCATCCCACAGCACCTCTCAGGGTGGTGGGCCCAGGTAGGATTGGGAGCAGAGGACTTTTCTTTCTACCAGTTTTGGTACCTCTGCGCCTTTCCTGGCTTTGGCAGAGTCATGTCTGATTTACAGCTTGTGTCCCCTGCTCGCCTGCTCCCAGCCAGGACTCATCTGCTCCCTGGCAGCTCTCAACACTCTTCCCTGGGTCCCTGCCCATCCTTGAGGATGTGTCTGCACCCAAGCTTAAACTCGGCGCTTAACATGCACAGGTGGTTTCTTTTTCTGTCTGCCTCTTTCTTTTTCTTTTTCTCTTTCTTGTTTTCTTTTTTAAAGAGGAAACTGAATCCAAGGCTGCCGTGTGGTGATGATGATGTTATTGTTAGTAGTTATTTCTATTTTCATAGCTTCAAGAGGCAGAGAACAGAGTCCCACTGGGTTAAATGCAGCACATGCTATAACAAAAAGACAGTCTGGGTGCCAAACAACTTGCAAGCTTCTTGCTAATGTAAGGAATGTAAAATTAAGATTACTATAGCAACATCTTGCTCACATCGCATACAGATAAGATTTGTTGGTCTTCGTGTGCGTATGTGTATACCTATGTAACATACATATACAAACCCTAAATATCTCTGGCAACTTTTTCCATGGTTGAATTTATATTTAATTTCAAGCTCTCTGTGTCCCAGAATGGTTTTGCTCCTTAAGATTTGCATCCAGCTTTACTTCAGCAAGCCTTGCCTTGTTCTTTGGGCTCTTTTGTGAGTGCTGTGTGTCAGGAAAGAGAGGAGATTGCTCAGCCCCTGCTCTACCTATAATTTTAAATATATACAAGCCTGTTGAACCCAATACCTGCTATAACATCTCCAAATTTGCTTTCTTCAGTCACATTTTAGGAGACGGAGGCAAACCTGAGACATGCAAATCCTTCTCTTCCCATCTCTCTTCTCTCAACTTATTAGTTCAGCTTTAGATGGAATTTCACATGAGTTATGAACCACAGCTCTCACTTCTCCTCCATGGCTGAGTAAAACCTGGGCCCAGAAATGCCTGCAGGAAGAGCAGAGCACACCCAGTATCAGGGAGCTGGAAGCCAGCAGTACAGATAACACCTGTGGCTCAGTGTTGCTTAAGTTCTCCAGGAAAGTGGCAGAAGTTCAAGCACAGCTTTCACCACATCACAGAGGTAAGTAGAGTCACTGGTAGAGAAGAGTTTTAACATCGCCAGATCCGAGGAACTGTCTTTGCTTACTAGCCTGCAATCTGGTAGGAGGGGAAAACCAGGCACCAAACTCTGCTAGAGAGAAATGGGGGATGCTGCTCTCTGCCAAAACCAGACACATCGGAAGGATACCCATTTCTCTTGAGAAGCATGAGGAACTTGTGGCTCATTTGTAACAGCTTTGAGGCTGTGGAGTTGAACATGCACAGTTGGAGGGCTGGTGGATTTGCTGTTTTGAGACTAGACTGTAATGGGGATCTGAGAACCAAAACTGAAAACGTCTGCTGGCAGGTCTGGATGGAGGATCTGGAAAGCAGCCTGAAGTTGCCAGCTGCAGATTTCTAGTGCCTCTGACTTAGCAGCATTAAATACAAGGAAATAAATCATAGGCAGCTCTGCCTATGGGGTCCAGAATTAAAGCAAGGGGGAGCCAGGGAAGCAAGCCCCACTTCCCAGTGAGTCTGTGGGGAAGACAGTAGTGGAAAGGCAAAGAAGGGGTGGACACAGCATAGAGGGGGCAGCTTTCGAAGCCCGATTAGGCAAACACAATGGCTTTTCTTCAGACAGAACTGCTCTCTGAGCAGGAATCAATATCCTTCTGCAGAGCCTGCAGAAATGCTGATGGGTTTGAGAGTGCAGAAGTGATGCAAAGTAGGTTTCTGGATGGAGTTGCTAAAGAGTGGGGCAAGATGGGAGGAAGTCACAGCCTGGGCTAAACTATAGGCAGAAGAGACATCTCTATCTCCTGCCCCAAAGGAAGGAGTAAAAGCAGGCTCTGTGGGAGCTGTGAATCAGGCTGGGAGCAGCCAGTGAAGTCCATAGGGCTGAAGTACACATCTCTGAGATACTTGGTCTCAAAGGATGCTTTCTCATCCTTTTCCCTGGAATGGAAACCCATTACAACACGGGTCTGTTTATAATGCCCAGCTGAAATTTAACCACCCTGGCCTTCCTCAGGTAGGGCAGTTGTTGTAGGCAGCATGAGCATTGATGACGAGTAAAGATTTGGTGTGCAACCTCAGCCCAGAGACTTGGTCACTCACCTCTTAGAAACCCTGCAGGACTTTGCAGGCATGCTGGAGTGTCCAGTGAAATTGGGGTATTTGGTGGGAGTATGGCAAGAGGGGCAATTGCTTCCCTTTCCCAAAGGGGCACCAAGTTTCCCATCTGTGGGATGTGTAGTTCTGATATGTACCAAAGTGACAGCCTGAGGAAAGGGAAACTGCACTGAAGAAAAAAACTGTCTTCAGAGTCAACTTGCTGCAGCTCCTCTGTTAACCCCTGTTTCATTGCAGCTGTGGATGGCTGCCATTCTGCAGGGGCACATCAGGGCTGTGCTTCCCACTCTGCTCCACAGCACTGCTGTGCAAACCATCACCTTATTTCCCTTGACCTCTATATTCCCATCAGCTGTTTTTGAGGAAGCCTGCCACCAAGACTGTAATTGGTTCGCGTGTACTCCTATTTATGCTTTTGCCCAGCAATTTGCGCAAGGCTGTTGAGCTCTTGGCTCATAATTGACAGGAGAAAGCAATCTGCTTCACGAGAGGAAACATCTCCACTGGCTGCTGGATCTGAGCAGGCTATTTCACGTAATAAGGATGAAGCAAAGCAGGTTCTCGCTAACAGCTGCGGATGTAGCTGAGTCCTTATTATTGCAGGTGCAGAGGTGCTGCTTGGGACATAATTAAGAGCTGGCTACTTGGAGTACAGTGTGTCGTGCTGCCCTTCCTGCGCTGCTGGCTTATGGCGAGTGCCAAGTGCTCCTGAAGCTCCCGCACGTCAGGCTGTAGAAGGAGCTGCTCAGGGAAGCTAAGTCTCCTTTTCTTTAAGACATTTGTTTCTCTCCTTGCAGAGGACAGCCATGGCAATTCCTGCTTTACAGTTGGAAGGCAGCTGCCAATGGCTCACACCATTCACAGCTGGAAAAGCAGCTTGGATGGTGCTGGGTAAGAGCAGCTGTGTGCGATATCCTTGCAGGTGGGTATGCATCCAGGTGAACTGAGGCAGCCAGTCTTACCTCCTCGTGAAATGCCAGCTAGCCCTTTTTACTAGGATTGAAGCGCAGCCAGAGGATAAGGTTTAGGTCCCTTCCTCACATACAGGCAGTGGTAAACTGGGTAATACCCTGGTGCATCCAAAATATCAGCCTGACCCCCACAGCTGACCCCTAACTGGGACAGACCCTGGGCTTGGAGAGGGGAAAAAAAGAAAGGGGAGGTGAGAGGCTGTGAGAGCTGCCTTGGGAAAACAGAAAATGACCCAGCTAGCATCCAGTGTGGGAGTCTGGGAGCAGCAGGATTGCTGTGTGTGCAGCGTGTCAGGACAATAACGGGTGGATTGGAAAGTGACTGGTAATAAGAGACCTGTAAGGAGCAAGAGTGGGTTTGTTGCTGTTTTTTACTGGTAGAAAAAGGGACAGGATGAGGAGTCTCAATGGGAACAGATGAAGTGCAGCGGTTGTTTTCTGCTTTTTCCTTTTTTTTTTTTGCCTTCCTTTTCCCCCTACTGCCACCCCAGGAGGTCTCAGCATAAGAGGGAAAGCCAAAAGCCTTGCTCACCCTCACTTGTGCACATGCTCTGTGGGCATGGTGTGAGGAGGATAAGAGGTCCTTTTGCTCAAGTTAAAGGCAGATCTTGAAGACAAATGAGGCCTCTGGCTGGTGGGGCTGGTCAGTCATGGTCCAGCTTTTCTTTCTTTGCTTTGCTTGGTTTTGTTTTTTTTTTCAGAATCACTGCTTTGCTGACAAGCACTGAGCTATCAACACCTTAAGTAACTTGCCTGTTGTTGAGCAATGCTTCTAACTCACATACTGAAGCACTCAAGATTCTTTAGGATTTGTTAGCCACAAAATATAGCAACTGAATCTTCCTGGCCTAATGGAGTAAACAGTTACGGCTTTCCCCAAGGTTTTTCTCCAAGGTCACCACAGCAAACCCCACCAACCTGACCATTTCCATGTGCTTCCTTCAGCGTGACCATCACTTGTGCAGAGTCCTGTGCTACCACTCAGCTGCCATCTCAGCAGCCCTAGCAGCCAGGATGGGAACAGGTCTTCTGCTTTGGCACTTTTTGGGTGGGATTCAATAAGATCATTGAAAAAGCCCATGCATTTCATTGTAGCACCTTTAGACCTAGAGCAAGACTGGCTCCAGCCTGGCACAGTGTAGGATGCTACCTGGTGTGGCTGGTGGTGAGGGCTACCCCAGTGCCCCAGCAGAATGTGTCCCCCCAGGTTGCAGAGCTGGTTTCCAGCCACTAAAGATGCTGCAGCGAAGAGCTGGAGTTTCTCTACACTTGTAGGAAAGGCTAGAGTTATTTGTTAGCAGAGGTTGTACAAATCCCATGCATAATTCAGCTGCTGCCATACAAATCATCCCACTGGTAAAAGCCTCTTCAGAAAGCACAATTTGATCACCACAAACTTTCTTTGACCTAAATGTGCTGCAGCTGACAGCCCCGTATGGCGGGTTTCAAACTTTTGCCGTCACTTCCTTCTGAGAGGCAAAGTGAATCTGGGTCACCCCACTTGCTTGTTTGTAACAAGGGTAATTCTGATTTCATTCATGTCCCATCCTCGAGTTTGAGATGGGGGAAATAATGGGAGATTTGAAATGGCAAGTCAGCCTCAAAGTCATTCTTCTTAATCCCTTCTCAGAGCAAAGGAAGTGGTTTGATGTTGCATCCCAAGGCAACATTGACTGTGTCATTTAATATTCAGGGTACGAAAGGAATACAAAGTTTTCCTTCTTTCCCGCTTTATTTAAATTGCAGTGTTAAGCAGCTGAGCTGAATGAACAGGCCTGTGTCCACAGCTTTTTGAGTGATTAACAAAAAAGCCTATTTGGGGTGAGTGAGATGTGTGCTCTGCGTGAGGCTGATGCTTCAGGGACAAAGAGGGGAAGTGGCTGAACACGAGGTTATTAGTTTGTCTGGAGTTTCTGTGCAGGCCGGTGGCATAAATAGAGCTGCTTGTTTGTTGATTTCTTCTGCAATGGCAGCTCGGGGCAAGCTGCTGTATTCATCTATTTATTACTGAAGTAGCTAATGGTTTTTTCTCAAGACTGGGATTTTCTTCCGCCATGCACAGTACAGCTGTGTTGCTCTGCAGTAAATAACTGCATAGTCTGAACGGACAAGGAAAGTTTGGGAGAGAGGAACTACTGTTGTATGCATTTGGCTGGAGAGCTGCAGGTGAATAATGATGATTCCGCCTTTGGTAGTGGTTTGGAAATAACTGGCTCCTGGCCACATGCTGGATTTAACAGCCAAATTGAGACAAGGAGGAAAAAGGTGTTGGCCCTTATTTTTAAGATAAAGGCCATGATGGACAAAGGAACTAAATGACTTATTTTAGCTGTGTTAGTCAGCGCAAGGAGTCTAAGTTTGTGCCAAGGGATAAATGTCTTCAGTGGCTGAGCACCGCATCCTGGTGGTGGTCAACCACTGCTGGTATTGATAGGGGGGCAGGAGAGACCTCTAAACCCTCATCTGGTCTGCTCTGGGGTGGAGGAAACCTGCTCTGCCTATCACTGGGAGCAGCCCTGCACGGGTCCTCTGTGTCCTATCCAGGGCTAAACACTGTGGTCATATCCCACGTGACAAAGGATTTATTAGCCCTGTTTCTGTGTCTGCTGATGTGTGTCTCCCAAAGGCCGTTGCCTGTGTCAAAAGGCTCACTTGTGAGACTTCATTGCCTGCTGTTCTCACTGGAAATAAATATGAGTCCTCAGCCAGTCTGGTGTGGTGGGAGGGATGCAGCTTCATTCAGCATCTTTGTGCCGCACGTGTGGATGCGGGGAGCAGAGCAGGCATTCGGTGGGACACAGGCAAGGGAGACAACAGAGTATTTCTGCTTGGGAATCTCTACATTAGGAATGACTTCATGCTACAGGACTGCCTTTGCAGCTCACTGGGAATTATTTCAGTGGGAAAAACACTTACCTGCCCCATGATCCTGACTGGTGTCTGCATTTGTAGGGAGGGTGTTACAGTTCAAAGAAAACTTGCCTGCAGCCTGTCTGCAAATGCGGCATTCAGGAGGTTTCCCAGTACTCTGGTTGTAAAATCATAGAATCATAGAATAGTCAGGGTTGGAAAGGACCTTAAGATCATCTAGTTCCAAGCCCCCTGCCATGAGCAGGGGCACCTCACACTAAACCATGTCACCCAAGGCTTCGTCCAACCTGGCCTT
>JBCJKH010056471.1:0-19168 GCA_039877255.1 Loriculus beryllinus
TGGCAGTCACAAAGGCTGCCTGCAAGAAAAGCCTTTGGCTGGCTGTATCACATGCCTGACCTCTTCCTGGCTGTTATCAGCATAAGGGCTGTTTGGCTTGCAGAGCCCCAGCCTAGCTGGTAGAATTGACCCTCCCAAGAATATCTGAATTATATCCAGAATTTGCTAAATATTCAGAATGTTTGCCATAGATTGTGTCTGAGAACAGAGAATTTATGTACATTGCCGAAGCAGCAAGTCTGTGCCTGTCTTCAGCTCCTTCCAGACACAAACTACTGGACCAGACAGACCTCTGGTCCAACCCAGGACAGGCACATTCTTTTGCTCTTATCTTGAAAAACTGTTTCTCCACAGCACCCTGCACTCATTCACAAGTGTGCCAGTCATCACTCTCAAGCTATGCTCCCTTCAAAAGGGAGCCAAAAGAAAAGCTGGAACAGCTATTTCAGTGTAACGGTCAGTCAATGATGGAGAAAGGTGAAAGGTGCAGTGCAGTTTGGAAGGCAGAGATTTAGGCGCATACGTGCCACTGATTTCAATGGAGACAAAGGGTTAAACTTCTCCAATAGCTTAAAAATCCCCATGTAAACGTAGAACTGGCTTCACCCCCACTGTGCTGGAACTTGGCAACGGTTTAAGAGGACACATCAACACTAAACAACGGTTTGGAACAGGAAGAGAAGATGAATATCTAATCCGATTGAAACTCCAGAGGAAATATCACGCAGGCTGACTGGAATGGAGCCAGGAGTCTCACACTAACAGCTCCGGACTTAGGAAAAGTTCTCCACTCAAGGTCTCTCACTACCATCAATACCTCACGTTGGCACCTGGAAGCAACACTGTATTTCTGGTAGCCTGAACCTCTCATTCTTAGAGCACAACTAAAAAGACCAGTCTTGTATGTTTTACAGTCAAAAGCAGTCTGTTAATACGCTCGGTCGGGGGTGTTTGGGAGGTGATGGAGGTTCAGATTAATTTCTTTGTTTCTTTCATACGGAATACATGACAGAAAAGTCTTCCAAAATATAAGTGCTTCCTACTTAGGATACAAGTTGTGGGAGCATTGCCTTGTTGCTGCAAAAGGATGAAAAATCGTGTATCTTAACTCTTTCCACCCAAAAGCCCAGAGGACTCTGAATTTCCCAGTTATCTAGGAAACCCCACTTACACAAATGCTGTTTCCCAACACACCAGCTATAAATCGCCTCCACTTCTGCACAAGGACATCCCAAAAACTGCAACATCAGAAAACTGGGAAGTCAGCCAGAACCTTAAAGAGCACCTGATCACAGTTCCCACAGCAAAGCTGTTACATATGAAGTCTGTGGTGTCCCAGCGTTCTTTCTGAAGGCTGTTCTCATGCAGATACAGAATGTGAAGAAACCTGTCTGTCCTACACTGTGCCCATGGAAAAAAATGCTAATGCACTGAAGCAGGGAGCTCACAGAGAAGAAACTGCACCAGTGGTGGCAGCACACGCAGGCCTCAGACATTCCTCCTGCCAGAGTTACCAGAGCAGGGAGTAGATTCCTGTTGGCTTTTGAACTCTCTGTGATTCATTTCTTAGCATGGCTGCCTCACAGACCTTGCAGGGCCTGAGATGGTGATTTCTTTCTTTCTTTTCTTTCCTCTTTCCTTCTTCCTTCCTTCCTTTCTTTCCTTTCTTCCTTCCTGCCTTTCTTCCTTTCCTGCCTTTCTTTCTTTCCTGCCTTCCTTTCTTTCCTGCCTTCCTTTCTTCCTTTCTCTTTCCTGCCTTTCTTTCTTTCCTGCCTTCCTTTCTTCCTTTCTCTTCCCTGCCTTTCTTTCTTTCTCTTCCCTGCCTTTCTTCCTGCCTTCCTTCCTTCCTTTCTTTCTTTCTTTCCTTCCTTTCTTTCTCAGTTCATTTTTAGCTGGTTCACATTTCTGATCCAGGTCATTGTCCTGAGGGCTAACGTTGGTTGGAGGGAGGGAGGGAGGCAGCAGAACATACATCTGGGGCTGGAAGAAAGAGTGATGGGATATCCCTTTGCTGACTGCAGACACCGATTTCAGGATGAAGTGACCTTATAGCAGCTTCCTCACTTGTTTTGTGAACACCTTCTGGACACACCACCACAAACTGCACCTATTCCATTGACTGTTTCATTGTATTTCTAGTTTCATTGTATCTGAGAAATATTTCCCATACAGCTTTAAAATGGCTTCTGAATGCAGAGCGTGTCCCCCATTGTGCAACATGTGCTGGCTATCTGCTGGTCCACAGCATGAAGACCAGCCAGACTCTGGTCCCATTTCATTGCCAGGATCTACCACAGGCTTTGGGAAACAGTTGTTACAAGGAGGGAAATAAGGATATTTCCACCTAATTCACCTCTTAAGCATTGTCATTGGTATCATTTCATGACGTTACGTAGAGGACTTAACTTCTCCCTAGGTCTCTATCAGCATCAACAAATCTTCAGGACATAACCTGGCTCTCACTAATCCTATGGCACATAACACAGCTCTCACTAATCATATGGCACATAACATAGCCCTGAACTTGCCCAGGGATTTAGGCAATCACAGAACAGTTTGCACTGGAAGGGACCTTCAAAGGTCACTTGGTCCAACCACCCTGCAAATAGCAGGGACATCTAGATCAGGTTGCTCAGAATCACATCCAGCCTGGCCTTGAAAACCTGACTATGAACAACGGCACATGACAATAATGAGCATCAGCAGTTTTCCAACGCACAGATCTATATCCCTGTTCCCTTGAACTCGATGATGTTCCATGGACAAAAGCCTGCAAAGGGCTTTTGCCATGACTCTTCCATATTTCTTCACTCTCAATCAGATGGTGGGAGAATATTTGTTCTTGGGGTGCCCAAGATATAGAACTGCCAAGAATAACTGTTGCCTGTCTTGAAATGGCAGCTGCAGCCCTGTGGAAACAGCCGCGGCAGGTTCCTTTCTGAAGTGACAGCAGGTCTTACCGACATCAAAGGGGATGTGAGGTTTTCAGGGAGAGCTGTTTGTTGATTTTTTCCCCAGTGAAGTGATATTACATGGCATTTCCAACCCTCAATCCTATTAAGTGACAGAACTACCTAATAGCACTCATTAAATAACATAACTTGGTGTCAGAAATTCACTGATGGGCTCATGCGATTGAAGGAGTGGACTTGTGCCCTACAACAATATGGGTTTGGTGTTATTGTTACGGAGTTTTTTTACTAGATGCCATTTATTTTAACAGGTGGAAGCAGAAGAGCCAGGACAGTTCATGAAAAGGATATCACCAACATAACAGTAAAAGAGTGGATGTCCAAATTTTACATTTAGAAGGCAGAAAGCATTAAAAACATGCCCACTGCTATGCTTTCATGGAGGCCATTGCTTTGGTGACACCAGCCTACACTGCAGTGCTGTCACAAGGTTATGTTACAACAGTATTCAGGAACTTTCCATCTTTCTGTCCGAGGAACTAATGTGTAAATGAAGATATTAGGGGGTTTTTAATCATTTTTTTAAAGATTTCTGTTGCTTATGGGCCCAAAGCAAACAGAGATAATAAAAACATAAAGGTCTTAAACACCATCACCATCCCTTGCTCTCAGTCAGCTATTAACTGCACATTTTAAACCTTTAACCTGATGTATTTCTCTTGCAAAGTGAGTGACAAAGTTTGTCAGCGTTCACAGAAATAAGCTTGTAAATGATGTCTTGCTTCTTTCTTTCTACAGCTCTCATCCTTCTGAAGCCCAAATGGTTTTCTACCAACTAACATACAAGCAATAACTGCAGCTTTCCTGAGGTGGAGATCTGGCATCAGAATGCAAAGGGAACAGCCAATTGCCCTCCCAAAATCCACCTTTCCTCTCAATAGACAAGGTAGAATCCAGAAAACAGATATCAGAAAAGATGTTAGGCGCCTCCTGATTCATACTTAATTTTGGAATAGTTATATACATGCAGACAGTATTAGAAACCAGAATTTCTGTAGAACACTTGTGAAAGTAAACTCTACCCTTCCCTTACAATGGAAGTCTACTTTGCAAGTTGCCATACTCAGAATCAAAGCAGAAAACATTCATTCTACACAGTGAGCAATGAAGTTTTACTGGTAAGTGGCTCATTACAGATCCCACTAGAATTGAGTGCTCATGTGAGCAACTGCTCACCAAAATGAAAGGTAATTCATAACCTGACCTAAAGTGTGTAGCTTGCACAGACAAAATCTCCCAAGGTCTGCCCCTCCATACTGAAAAGTCATGGTTTCCATGATTTCTCTACCTGCCCTTTCTTACCAGCCATGCAGCAAAAATTTCTCAGGGTTATGCTACCACCTTTCATTACAAGAGCCATTCCATCTCTGGAAAGACAGGACATCATGGGGCTGTTTTCAGTATTGATCAAGTCGTCATCTTCTCAATGCTGTATGGATCATTTTTCATTTTTAGCCACTGGAGGATATCAAGCCCATCAGCAATAGTTTAGAAAAATCCTTTCCTGTACTCTTACAGCTACAGAAAGATGCATTATCATCAGCAGCAATGCAGTAGCAGAGTGGATCACTGCAGTGGCAGAGTCCATTGAAAAGCACAGGAAACCTTCCCTTTTCACGGGATCATAAAGTAATTCAGGTGTAAAGGGAGCTCTGGAGGTCATCATACCCAGTGACAGTGAACCACTGTCTTGGCTCTGCAATGTCATTGAAGTGAGGAGGCAAAGCAGCCAGCAGCTGTCTGGCTCTGTCACCAAAGCCCCAACTCTCACCATTTTCCAATGATATTTTTAATGGAACATGAATGTTGTTGCAAAAATGACTTCTTTTTGTACCCTAGAGGATTAAAATCAAACATTCTTCCTGGAAATAACAATTACCACTTGAATTCCTGACTGTAATGCTAGGTAAAGGTAGAATGCTTTAAGGAATAACAAAACAATGCATATTTCTGCAGCAGGAAGAGTTTAGAGATGCTTGTGTACCATACAGCTCGTTTCTACTTGACAGATTCCTAAAGAACCCATATCAAGAACTCTAATTATAAAGAGTCAGACAGCATGAAACAGTGTTTCTAACCTGTTCATAAATGGTTTAAAGGAAATTAGAAATACATTCAAAAAAAAACAAAACAGAGTTTACAGTAAAAGGGCAGAGAGCTAAATTCATCCTTCCAGTAAGCAATGTGTCCTATGAAACTGAGCTGGGTACATCTGCCATCATTTTACCTGGGAAAAATCCAAGTGGAGAGAGGAGGAAAGATTTGTAGTTTGCCCTTCGTTTTTGCAAAAGTAAAACAAAAGGAAAAAGCCCATGTATCATATTCACCTATTGTACATATGGATAAGTAGTTGAAGTAACACATACAATGATTTCACAATGTGCTTTGAAAAGATTCATTAATGGCTTTGGAAATATGGGAAAGTAATTTATAACAGCACATAAAAAGTAATAGAGGGCCCAATCCTGTCACCACTAACTCAGACTGGGCAGAGCTGAGCTCTCAGGACCTTCTGATGGATTTAGAACATTTTTCAACAGCCTAGTGCAGATATTAGCAAGCCCCAGCCTGGCTGGCTCCCACCACGTCCCCACTTGCTAAATTACTCCCTTTTCCTCTTCCCTTCTCCCTCCTTTCTTATAATTTAAAACAAAAATATTTTTAATGTATTGAGCATTTGTGTATTTGGAATCAGTGCCTGCCTTTTCTCCATCCTGACAGCTCTGAGCACTACTGGCCATTAGCAGCCTGCAAGTCAAGAGATGCAGAGCAGCCAGATACACCAGGCCAGAGCAGCCCACCCTTGAGAGCACCCCTGAAACCACCAGTTCTGTGAGCTTCTGATTTTCTTTCTGATGAAAACCAAGGTCTCCTACGCAATCAGAGGGTAATTCTTGATATGCAAAGGGAGTTGAATTTCCAGAGCGCTTTATGATCTGAAGGAAATGTTTTCCCTCTGTCAACACAGTAAGTGAAATTATGAGGATGAACGTATGGATTGAGAGGTTGTGTGAGGGGATCGGCTGAAATTCAGGAGTCCTCTAGGCTGCCTCCTTTGAAGCCAACTTTCCCTTCATCACCAGTGTATTAAACTCTGCAAGTCAGCCCAAATGAACCACAGCCTCTGAAAGATCTACTAATTCCTTCTGATAACCTGAAGCAGGAGGAACAGCCAGCCCTGAAGGCTGGTGCCCTTCAGCGTACCATCGCAGCATCCACTCCCACCCTGACTCCCTCTTGTGCATCTGGGTGCCAGCACAGGATCAGGCTTCAGCCCTTCTTGGTGAAGAATCCCAGAACGTCTAGTTAAGTTTCAGTGAGACAATCAGATCACACGCCCCATCCAGTTGCAGGACACAGATCAGAGCCTCTCCCACAGGTTTCTGAACCAGCTTTCAGGTTCATTAACTTTTGCTCCTCTACTGTACAGTTTGGTTCAGATTCAAGTGCTGTGCCAGCTTCTAAGTTCAGCTCTACTGCGAATGCCTCTATCAGTGCCTGGCAGTTCTTCACATTTCCAAGACAGCTCATCAAGTTAATGCAGGCTGCTATGTCTCTTCCTTAGAGTTTGACAGTACCCACAAACAGTAAAACTTCTCCTATTCAATTCTCTTGCTACTCTTCAAAGGCTGAAACAAGGGGGTAAAAAAGCCCCACCATAGTGCAGTTGAACGCCAGTAGGAAAGTTTATTTCTTGTGCTTTTTATTACCTTGCTGCCATTCCCTAGCCATAAGCTGGAAATGTTAAATTATTAAAAATACAATATTAATCAACCAATTGAGTTGCCAGTTCTAATTTTGGATAGAAAAATGGACAAAGCAATAATCAAAGACTTACCAAAAAAGCAGATGGCTGGAGAGCACTTCTGGCAGTCATGCTACTCACACATGGGACCACTTGAGTTTAACAAATTGGACAGCAGAGAGAGTACTGAAATGGAAATTGGGGCTCTACTCCATTCAAATTCTTCAAAATGTTTGTTTTGGATTTGTACCTCTGCTGCAATTTACAACTCGAGATTAGATATAGCAAGAGTAATATTCTTGACTAGAAGAAAAACAGAGTGACTAAACCATTTGCCAAATCACACAGATTGTGTCCCTGTATACAAATAACGACAATGTATAAATGGTTTCTTAAATAAAACCTGGTACTAAACATGTCTTTTACTAACACAGCAATAAAGTTCTACTAAAGTAGTTGGAGCAAGACACAAGACACTTTCCTGACTCAAACCGCAAACCTTTTCCAAACAAGGCCCATATCTGCATGTAGACATGTCTAAGTTACACCAGCACGAAAAAGAAACCTACAGCAACTTGAGATTTCAGGGTTGCAAGTCAGACTATACCTCAAAGTTCCTTGTTCCAAAAGCATGCCCTTCACTGCTAAGGAACTAAAGGGCAGTTGTTTCTGTTAGCCAGTTTTGAGACCATAAAGCACAGTGCGGTACTTTCTATTCAAACAGGGAGGGGAAATATCACAAAACCAATGTCAGCAGTATCAATACAAAGGCACACAGGTATTAGGTGACACCAAAAAAGGAAATAAAAATGACTCATTCCATCAGTCTTGCTGTAAGAAATCAGTTACCTAAGTGTTTGACAGGAAAAACATGGAGACCTTTGTCAGGGAGATGCCAGTTGCAGCTTAAAGTAAATGGATGGCCAAATATGATGTCACCTGCCACAACCAAAAAATAAGATGAAAATTCTGCTGGTCTCAGGGACCAGTCACTCACCAGGGAACCGGGGGTTTATATGCACGCCTTCCCGAAGACTCCAAAAATAACATTTTTCCATAGAGCAGAAATTCCTGTAGCCTTCACGCTTTTCCTTTCAGTCATGTTGCAATCCAAAGTGCCAGCCCTCTGTAATGAGGTCATCCGACAATGTAATTTGTAGAGTTTTATTCTGTCAAAATTGATCTTGGTATTTCTATAGCAACTAGATCAAAACAAAAGATGGAGCAGACAGAATAAGTCTCTCCCTGCCACCACCCAGATTTTTATATAAATATATATGTGTGTATATATAAAGCATTACACATATATAATGTTCATGATTCATCATTAAACAACGCTAAAAAAACAGTGCTGGAGAAATAGCAGCACGGAGGATGACATTTAAAACAAGAAATGTTAGCAAATGCGTAAACTGACATCAATAAAACATTAAAAAAAAGCAATTGTTCAATTATCAAACACCTGGGAACAGAGTCTGTCTTTCCCATTAAATCCAGTCAGGAAAAGGTACTATCCAATTCTGGTTGGGATGGATGGAAGTGAATACTTGTGTTTCTGACAGGACACAAAGAATGCAGTATCTTTCTCCCCGGAGAAAATCACACTTTAAGCACGACTGTTAGGTTGTTAATGATTAAGAAGGCTTGACTGCATTTAGCTACCTAAGCTTAGCTTTGGAAGGGATGTTTGCAACAGATTGGCAAATGTCTGTCAATTTATTTTAGTGCCCCTGCAGGAGCTGAGCTGAGTCCAGCTGGTTGATTACAAAGCACCAGGGAAAACTCTGGATGTGGAACCCAATGCTATTTCCAATCAACTAACATGATTAATAGCGCCACCACCCAGCCCTTTCCTTGTGAAACAAAGATTGATCCATTACAGTGGTGGGATAAAAAACTGGATTTTCCTGCAGACCAATTTTCCTTAACATCAGAGTAGCTTCTACACATCTCTTAGGAGATTTCAGTTAGATTCTGAACACAGACTGTCAAACACACACTGTGTGCAGGTGGACACAGACACCTCATGTAAGCATAGAAAGCCTAGAACAGCCACACAGCTCCTAACTTGGGCTTTAAGGAGCGGATGAACCTCTTCTAACGTGTAACATGCACCTGCCTCCATAAACCTGCGTAGTGTCCCTTACAGCCTCTAGTCTAAAAACATGAAACAGTTTCAGATAGATCCCCAGAGTGGCTGGGAGGGAATTTCCGAGAATGGCATGACAAGTAGGAAAAGGAAGATGGACTCACTGTATCGCTGCAGGTCCCACTGTGGTTCTGCTGCCGGCTGCCATCTATGGAGGTCACCGCTGCATCAGCCATGGTGAGGGATTGTGGCTGGAAGGCAGCTTGTCTTCTAGGCCAAATGCTACTGCTTGTTAAGAAAAGGAGAGAATGTGAAGTTAGAGAAATACTGTCATTTTAAAAGAAACAAACACTCTCAAAAACGGGATATTTCTTTGACCCCAAGCTCTCCTGCTGGAAGACAGAATTCCCCCATCAGTTTAAGAAGGGGGGCGTGATGGACAAAAAGTTCTTGGTGAATACAGGAATAAAATCCTGTGCACGGCTAATTTGCAGCACAGGAATGTTTCCACAGATTACTCACCCTCCGAAAATTAAACACACTCAAGCCTTTCACCTGAGTAAAGACCCTGACCCCGCAAAGCACTCTTCCACTTGATGGCAATTCCCTTGAGTAAAGGCAAAGAAGAATTAAGTCCTGGCAGAAGCCAAACTATGTATTCATACTGAATTTGAAGATGCTTCTGAAACAACTTCCATCTATACATGGTCTTGTAGTACTGACATTTCAAAGGTTATTATACAACTGACACAGATGTTGGCATGTCTTATATACTATAAATTATAAAATACTATATAAATATATTTATAAATGCACGCATAGAGCTGTTATCTTATTTTAACTTCAAAAAATCACTGATCTGCTGCTGCAGCAGGAGATGCAAAACACTGACTTAGGCAAGAATGCTTAAGTATAAAATAAAAGAAGCTGTGAATTTCTTCCTAATTATCACCAGTTTCTGTCAGAGAAGATGTGCCTTTTCCATGTGAAACCCCTCATTACCCCTTCCTTCCAATAATGGCAATCAACATTGAACTTAGAAGTTCCAGTCTGTATCCAGTTTATAGGCTTTAGCATCGCGGCCCTTTGAAATGGCGCCGTGGAGAAGGCACATCAGAAAAAAACTGGAGGAAATTGGAGCTAAAAAAGATTTTAAAATAAAACCAGTATTTGTGTCTCCCAAATGGGAAGTTTGGAGCAGCGAGGGCAGGAAACAGTATTTAAGCTGATTACCCAAGCAAAGTCCTCTGCCTTTTCAGCAGTGCCGCGGTCCCTCAGTAAAACCATTTAAATTAATTGGGGTTTGGAGCAGGGGGAAGGGGGGAGATGTCAAATTTTATCTGGCGTGTTAGTGACGGCCGGCTGGAGAGGGGTTCAGCCCTGGTAATTGGGCCTGTTTGCTCCCCAGCCACCACCGCTTTGACATGCAATGTTCTAATAACCCACAGCGCAGGTGGCCGCCGGTGTCAGCCCTGCCTGTCCCTTCCCCTCAGCTCCCGCTTGGCTGAGCAGGCTGCCCTAGGCCCAGTGGCCATTAACCCCAATGCTCTCGGCGCGTCGCTTAGCAACCGATTAAGTAGCCGGGATCTTTCACATTTGTACCAGAAATTCACACAAATGGAAGTCTTTTGGGCCACGCTGGCCTCAGAGACATGGATCTTATTATGCGTTTTACCTAATTATCAAGCAAAGGCAAGCGGAGTGTGGTTTCCTTGGGTGATAATTCCATGGGTGTTTGCATCCCCATAAAAATTACATCTTCTCATTCACACTTGCACATAACTGACTAGACAAATAATATTATCATAGTGGGAAGAGCCAAAATTAGAAAGGAAATACTGCAACGTTTAGATTTAATCTGGTGAGCATTAGATCATGATTCACTTTGACATAAAAGCTCAAGAGCACATTTAACTGGGACAAAACGCACTGCGAAGTTTTAAGCGAGAAGGAAATAAGTCTGATGTTTCATGGGCTGCAGTATTTGCTGTTGAAATCCTAATAACTGCCTACACTCTGCACATGTGTTGTACCTAATGAATCGGGTTTAAGTTTCAGAAAGCTTCAACAAATTTGAAGATCTTATTTGCTTCTGACTTTGCAACAAAGAGCAGGTTTTCAACAGAACAGAACAGAAAACTGACAACAAACCCCCCCTCAGCTTCCAATCACCACACTCCATTCATCCTCACCGTATTTCACAGCAGCATTTTTAAAATAAGCGTATTTTTTGATAAAAGATGTTTTAAAAGAGGTAAGTATTCAAATATCATACGCAAGACTGGCATTGCTGTTTTCCAGCATCCACAGTTAAATACCCCATAGCGGATACAGAGCGATGCTTTCTCCAAGTCTAGAACCTGCTCAAGCCTCAGGAAGTTTTGATTTACCAAATAAAACACTGAATTCATGCTCCATATGCAACAGTGGCTGACTCAACACAAGTTTTGAAAGTGGCTTAACCAAATGTCTGTGCCTTCCTTAGTCCAAGGATACCAATAAATCTCCCATGTCCATGTTTCCAGCATAACCTGCGTTTTTCCTTATGATTTGTGTTCATCTAAACACATTTCCTTCATGCAGCAACTGGAATGAACAAATCTAGGAAGAAACCAGACCACATAAACCAAGCTGCTAACTCTTTCTCACATGTGCACATGCAATGCCAGGTCCCAGAAGCTACTGTGATTGTCTGGATATGGTTCTCTCTCGAACCCAGCTGAGTGTGGCAGGGCTCTGTAAGCAACTGCAATTTCAAGGCAGATAAATGTTATGTAAACTCAAATTTTGCAGCTTTATTATTGTGTATCTTTCGTGCCAAGTGGCTCCTTACGTAGAAAGCAAACATCATGGAGTTTATTTCCAAAAAAGCAAAAAACAAGTTTACAGTTTTGCTTGGCCTAAGGCTTGTTTATAAACACAGGAGCAAACCGGCCTTATTACAATGGGAATGGCAGAAAAAAACCCTATTTTAAAGCTGAATATGAGCCAACAGTGAGCTTTCAGCAAGTAAGGCAAAGTGGGCTTTATTTGAAGCACGGCCCTGGCTTCATTGGTCTGATGAAGAGATAGTGATTTACTAATAGCAGCCTGCAAGGAAGTAGCCTACACTGAATCCCCTTACTTGAAGTGAAATTATAATGGCGACAGAGCCAAACTTCTCACTTGACACAGATGACAGAACAGGAGCAGAATCAAAAATGGTGTCTTGGCAAGTTCAGATTGGAGATTAGGAAGAATACTTTCAGAGGAAAGGAGGTGCGGTCCTAGAACAGGTGACCAAAGAGGCAGAGGATCTCAGTTCTTCAGGGTGTTTCATGCTAAATATGCACCTTTTGACATCTGCGTTTTCAGTGACAAAGTATCCTGTTAAGAAATCCTTGACCAGGTATTGGAGGAACCACGGATGTTTGGCACTCTACTCAGTAAAATTCATAAAAGGAACTGGTCCTTCTTCTTTAAATACCCAAATGTCTTTAAAAGTCTTATCATAAACTGCCTAATAACTGCAGCTCCATGCTCTGTACCCCCAGAATACAGAACCATTTGGGGGTTTCATTCACATGCAAACCCTTGCACTTTATCCCAATGGACTATTCTCTATGAATACATACTTATTCGGAGTAAAAGTGCAGGATCTGGCCATAGAACTTGCCTCACAAGAGCAAACTCCACATATTTGGAAAGATTATCAGTCAACTACAGTGCTTTCTACTGTAGAAACAGTTACTCAGTTAAGGTAAACAAAGAAATTCCCATGCACTGAAAAGGAAAACCTATTAACTGATTAAACATGTGAATCAGTTGATAAACTGGTTATCAAAGTTCTGAAAACATTTTTAACAATGACCCTTCCTGCCATTTTTAACAATGACCCATAAAAGCTAGAATAATTCAGTGCTTTACAAGAAATCAGCTGGAGAGAAAACAACATATTTCTGATCTAAGAAGCTGCAGCTCTGCTCTGTGAGCTGACAGATTGAGACACCAATTATCAGTGAATTAGTGATAAACATTTTTAATACCAATTAAAAGCTTTGGATAACATTTTCCAAAGGTTTCTAGCTGTTTTCAGCACACAAAAAAATTACCAGTCTTATCCCATATGGTGTTACTTTTAATTTATTCCTTAATGGTCAAGAGAGAGTTCTGGTGCCAGATTAAGGAGTTCTGGTTAAGCAACATCATTACAATTGCTCAGCTGCAAAGCCATGGACAGAACCTGCTGTGTTTAAAGAAAACGCAGCCATGAACTTCAGGTGGAGATTTATATTTTCCCCAAATTCAGATAAATATTCAGTTCTGAGGCACTTTTCAGACTATTCTATACAAATGCTTGACAACTATTCCCCTTCCTCATATCCTTTGCATTAGCCCTGTAAAACAGCTGTTAACCAAAATACACCCCTATCCTGAGCTCCCCTTCTGCATGGCTTCAGGGCAAGTACAATGTCTACAGCTCTCTTTTTCATTTCATTATCAGAAAAGTCAGTCTAGCTAAAAAGCAATATCACAAGTCAGAGAAACCCCAAAACACAAGAGGTTTCCACCAGGGTCTTGTAGACTGTTCTAATAGTTAGCCAAGATTTTGACATAAAATTTTTCCATCAACTAAGGGCTTTTTAAGAAGTCCTAGAAAAAGATTCAAGCTTTCTTCCAATTACTGCAGAGCACTGGAAGTAAGTTAAAAAGGTCAGTATTTAAACATTTGGCTTTACAATGATCTTAAAACAATCCAGTCTTTGTACAAAAAAACCTCTTTCAGCCTTCTCATAAGCTGAAATAATAAGGCAGAGAGAATTAAAAGCCAGAGTTAAAAGCCAGTAGTCTATTTTTGTTCCAGAAACACAACATTTAAAAGTAATCAAACAAGGCATTTGTTAACAGAAGAGCATAAATAAGATGAAAATGACCAGAGGTTTCAAATTTTGACGTCTGCTACCATTTCTGGGAACTTCATATCTCAAAAGCATGGCTTGCTCGTGGTATAGAAAGACCCGATTTATTTGGCTGCAGCCTGATCTCAGTACTGGTGCCTGTGCTTTTGGAAGAGGAAGAAAACAAGAAGTTCAGAGGGCTCTTTTTTAAAGATTTACATCTATTCTAAGGTTATGATGGATTTGGAATACAGCTGAGATCCACGCAGGCCCTGGGTTTGGAGGGAGGCAACACACTCAGCGCCTCTGTGTAAAAGAGCTCTTCAGGTCACAAATCTAAAATGAGATGAATACACAAAGGGTTTGATACTTTCAGTTCTGTAATTTGCAAAAGAAGTAGAAACTGCCCAGCTCATGTACTTAAGGTCATGTTGCACTTTTTTGGTCTATAGAAACAAAGCAGTAGTAGAACACTATGTTCTCCCCACCACCTTCCTCCCACTACCCCCTCTCCATAGCGGGAAGCTCCCAGTGGGAGCCACTCACTGCCTTTCAGAGGGGTTTAACTGTGTGTGAACAGAAATTCACTACAAGTTGCTATATAATTCCTGGCTCAAGCAGTTCCTCTTTCTCTCTATGAGCTGGGCTCCATCTGTACTTTGTGTAAAGCAGAAATGTGGTTTTCCCCACTGACACTACAAAACCCTAAAATACTCCCTGAAACTAGATTAAGTGTAAAAATGTAGTCAGTTTTGCAACCTTTCATTTCTGCTGTTATCCCATGCTTTGGAGCAGGCCCTCTGAGATCAGCACAGCCATTTTGCAAACCCAATCCCTACATTTTTACAGAACCTGCTTGGTTTCAGATGTTTCCGTTCCCAGGAACTCAGCCTGAAGAGTTTGAAGGTTTTCAGAACTTTCAAGTCACCTTTTTCCACACATCCCAGAACCAAGTTGCCCACAGCAATGTCCAAACACTTCCAGTGCCTGTTAACAGACACTTGGTTACCTATAAATACATTTACAGCTATAGCCTCTTTATACATCCCAGTTGTATCAGTATTCAATTAAATGGTTTTCCTATTCTACTTAGATATTTTTGCAGTTACACATAATACACGTTCTTTGTTCTTCTCCCAGGGCTGAAATTTGAGCAGAGCTGTAAAAGCATAAAACACAAATGCCCAGATTTGTGATACAGCTCAAGAGCAGAATAGTGCAGCAGATAATTGATAACATATAGAAAATATCTATGCTTCGCTATGGATATATCTGTGGCCATAGAATAGGCATGAGCAGTCCTAATATTGCAGCAAGGGCAAATAAAACTTACATTTTGAAAAGCCTGTGTGCATACAGTGAGTTGTTACATCTAACATGGATTGAACCCTCTAGCAGTTCTGAGTTATCTTGTGAGTGAAAACACTGCTGAGATGGGGAAATGTCTCAGCATGACCTGTTGATACGACTCATTCAATGATCCCCTGAGCAGCCTTGGCAGGACCCTGTGGTGAGGGACACATGGCACAGGGCTGCACTGCGCACTACTCATACATGCTGGAGATGGAGGGGTAAAACGGGAGAGGACAAAAAGAGGGATTGGAGAAAAAGAGAGATCCAAGTGAAAAGCAGAGAACTTTACTTTCTCAAAGAAAAAAAATAAAGGGGAAGTTACAAAAAAAATCAGAGATCAAAAATCCCCTTTGCAACAAGTGAACACTTTTTGTAGTGACAGCATCATTTTCAAACTCGGGTTTTAAGCTTTGCAGATGAAGGCAAAAGTATTAGACAAATAACACCCATGTCCAGTCCTTCCTATAGCTCAGGCCAGATCAAAGCCAGACATGGCATGCCAGACTTTCCTCCTCTTTGCTACTGGGAATTCTTGACAACTCCTGTGGACCAGGGGAGGGTGTTTTATTGCTCACAGATGCATCCTGACTCATCATTTGCAGCTTGATGCTGCATCAGGCATCCCTTTGATTGTCAGCAAGGCCGCAGACAGTTTGCTCCCAAAATGGCAATTCAAACGTGCATCTCCATGGAGCACTGAGGTGTGTGGTCACATTGGAAGGGACCTTAAAGCTCATCCAGTTCCAACCCCCTGCCGTAGGCAGGGACACCTTCCACTAGAGCAGGTTGCTCCAAGCAGCTTGGCAGAGAGACTGACAGTAGAACTTCTTGAGTTCTTCCTCAGCCCTCCAAAGGGAGCACTGAAGTCTCAGTGGTGCCTTTAGCTCTTCCCTAGCTGATAACTGATGTAGATCCTTTTCAAATTGAATAATTCAACTGAATTTCCACAGTCCAACTAAACAAAGCAACTGTGTCAAATCTGCAGTTTCCCTAAGAGAGCTATAGGGAGAAAAGAGAGTTAACAGTAACCCTGCTCTGTCTCAGAATGCCTTTATTTAAAAGTAAACCATGTGTTAAAAAAATAAGAAAGAAAAAAAAATCCCTGTCTGTAACATTATAGTTTTCAAAGATAGTGCAGCCAGGAATTACAGATAAGCCCTCTTAAGACCATAAAGAGAAATCTTTTGATAGTGCTCAGCATATTGAACTGGCTTCTCCCAGTATTTGGAGTAATAAAGCTGTCAAGCAACCCAGAAAAGGAGAGCTAAGCATTTCAAGACTCAGACACATGAACTGCTATTAACCTGCATTAACATGTAATTGTTGCTGTGAGCACATTGTTCTCAGTGTCAAGTGCTTGTAAAGGACACAAGGAAAATCTTTCCATGTGAGACAGGACAGGGGAACCAGTGCACTGTCCTATACATTTCTGACATACTCGTCCTGCCAAGCCCTAAATTGATATGTAGGAGTTATTCCTTGAAACTTCCCATATGGTTAGTAAATTTTAGAAGGCAAAGATAGGTTATTTCACTTTAATAACTTCCATGTTTTACATCACACCAAGTAGTTGCTAGTTTGCTGCAGTCTAAGAGCTGAATGAGCAATTTCAATAGGATCTTACATGACTGCTTCAAGTCACTGAACAGCCTACAAGTCTCAGAAAGGCAGCAGGAGGTCGGGGATTGTTTGCTTCAAAGCTTTGAGATACCTCAGCCAAATCAAGCAGGTAATATGGCAGGAGGAGGTTTAGGATACAACTTCAACAGATCATCTTCAACGCTGGCCAGCTGAGAGAGCTGGGCTGGCTCAACCTGGAGAAGGATCCAGGAAGACCTTAGAGCAGCTTCTAGTGCCTAAAGGGGCTACAAGAAACCTGGAGAGGGGCTTTGGACCAGGGCCTGTAGGGACAGGTCAAGGGGAATGGCTTTAACCTGACAGAGGGGAGACTGAACTGAGCTCTTAGGCAGAAGCTCTTCCCTGTGAGGGTGGTGAGGCGCTGGCACAGGGTGCCCAGAGAAGCTGTGGCTGCCCCATCCCTGGCAGTGTTCAAGGCCAGGATGGATGGGGCTTGGAGCAACCTGGTCTAGAGGAAGGTGTCCTGCCTGTGGCAAAGGGTTGGAACTGTATGATTTTTTTCGGTCCCCTCCAATCCAATCCATTCTATGGTTTTGTGGTTTCCATTCTATTAAATATGGGCCAGCATGTTCAAGGTGAGATTAGGTATTACAGCACTTCTGGTCCAGTGTAAGTGTGCTTAGGTACTTTGTTAGAAAATCTAAATACAAATAAGCAGCAGCCAGTAAGGGCTGCAAGTGGGTTTAGGTGTTGTTCTGTCCAATAAGAACTGTTGTAGAGTACGATGTATTGAAGAGTTATGTAACAGCAGTGATGCACAGATACAACAGCTCATGAAAGTGCAAAGGCTGGAGGCTGCTTGGTTTCTGCTTGTGTTAAGTGGAATAGGAGAAACCTCCGCTAGTGTTCAACTAGTGGTCTGTTTTGATAGCACTAGCTGTTAGTTTAGTACTGTGTATTACCTACCAGAACATCCTTTAAATACCTATTATGTTCGTTTTCTTCTGTACTTCTTGTGGTGTGTGGGAGGGACAGAAAGGAAGGTGAAAATGTGTATGAGTGGTAATGGAGAGCCACAGTTAGAACCAGCCAGGTTTTTTCTTGGGAGGGAGCTATAAAAGAAACGTGGGCATGGTTGTTACAGATAAAATATGTTCTGATTTTCCTTATATTCCAAAGACATCTCTTACTGCTTGCCTTATCTTACCCAGATGTGATAGCTGCTTGGCAGAAGTCTTGGCATTGCATGATGTTGGCAATTCTCTGCTTGTTGACCTGAAAGAAATAACTGTTGGAACTCAGAAATGCAGGGTTTTGAGCTGTTCTGCCTTATCCAATCAGTTGTATTTTTCTTCTTTGTTTCTTTCCAGAGATTAGGGAAAGAATTGGACAAACTACCATGAAATGTGATATCTTTCTTTTAATTGTGATTAATCAAATGTAGTCTCAACCAGTAAAAAAAAAGTGTGTGAGACCTACTACGCTAAATTTACACCCTACAGTTTTCAGACATCAGCTGCTGCTAAACTGACAGACTAGAGTCAAATATACCTGCTTTGCAATTATATCTGCTGCTTCGGTAATTATAGGAATGGACAACTAGGCCAGTGAGGCTGAAAATTAAAATTATCCCTTAACGGCAGCATGCTGAAACTGCTGTTTCATTTGTGTGTTTATTCATCAAGGCTCTCGAGAACCTCCATTATGGCCAGTCTCGGGCACTGCTGCAAATGATAGTGCTTGCTTCCCTAGATCCTTGCAAAAAAAGATTATCAAATCTATGAACATAGTGCATGCTAAGGTTGGGGTTTGTGTGAAAACAAATGTATCCTGCCTTGGAGCCAAGCAGATACACACTTTGAGAATGATAAATTTATCATGTAGAAGCTGTGTCTTTTGTCTGAGCATCTTGAGTTCTCTGGGTTACTGAGATGTTATGGACTTCTGTTTCTGCTGAAAATTTCTCACAGTTCCTGAGAATCTCATCTGTTCCTCCTGGTCTCCATCTGTGTAACTCTGTGGGTGATTGCCCTGCTCTGCAGTTTGGCTCCCTGCTCTGTCTGGACATGTCTGGATAGGAAGCCCCCTCGGCTTCTTCAGAAAGTTCAATTTGTAGCATACATAAATGTGATGGATGCCAGGAGGAATGTGGAGCTTTTAGGATTTGCTTAATCAGCAAAATAATGCATGGAGATATAGCCAGGTTTTGGAGATCTCCTGTTTTGAGGGCCACAGAGGTGCTCTGCAAGCTGGAGCACCCCTCTTGCTGAGATAGACTGAGAGCTGGGCTTGTTCAGCCTGGAGAAGAGAAGGCTTCAGGGAGACCTTAGAGCAGCTTCCAGTGCCTAAATGGGGCAAACAAGAAATCTGGAGAGGGGCTTTTGACAGGAGCCTGTAGTGACAGGACAAGGGGGAATGGCTTTAACCTGACAGAGGGGAGACTGAGATGAGATCTTAGGAAGAAGTTCTTCAGCCCTTGTGAGGGTGGTGAGGCCCTGGCACAGGTTGCCCAGAGAGGCTGTGGCTGCCCCATCCCTGGCAGTGTTCAAGGCCA
>JBCJKH010056472.1:0-20615 GCA_039877255.1 Loriculus beryllinus
CTAGCAAGTGAATCCCCAAACATGTTCTTTTCCTCAACATTCCTTCTTTCTACTTGTACAACTTTACAAACAAAATATATAGAGGAGAGGAAGTTCTTTCCTCCTTTCTCCCTGCCAGATGTTCTATGTCTTAATTTTGAAGAGAGGTAAGACATCAAAGAGAAACTGCTCTTTGGTTTCCTCAGGATGCTATCACTTCTGTCAACTTCTCCAGAGGTGAAAACACTATACTCATAGCATATTATAGGAAAAGTGAGACCTAGAGCACCAAGATGGGTATTTTCCTGAGAAAACACGACTAATACAATAGGTCAAAAAACCACAGTACTGCATATTGAAATGGTCACTGAAAAGCTTATCAAAAGACACTGGCTTCATAGTCAGGACTGAAGCACTGAAAGCAATACCAAAATGGTGGGATCTCCAGTAAGACTGCAGACAGCAAAAAATGACAAAATACTAACCCTCACATTATAAAAAAGGACAAACACACCTGATGGGGTTCTTTACAGATACAGAATACATAAAGAGGCCAAATGTCAGTGAAAAAAGAGAAATGAATGGCAGGAAATCACAAACTGCTGGGGCTGAAATTATCCCTACTTCTGCATTCCACTACCCTTGCCACGACTTTAATCTCTGAAGATCTCAAAAGCAAAAGCCAGTGCTTTTGCAAGGGTTTGTGGGCTTTTTTCCCCTGCAGGATAAATCAATCTGTTAAGAGAGCACTTAAATCAACGTGCACAAGGCTTTGAACTCATAATCAGGTAAGTATGTGGGTTCTCTAGTGTGTGTCTTTGGAACAAAAAGGCGAGATCTCACACCCCGTCACACTTATCTAGAAAAATGAGAAGCAAGTCAAGCAGTGACGCTGAATTAAACGTTAAATCTTTTAAAATAAATAAGTTAATGGATGTTAATAATTATGTTATCTCAGTAAAAAGCATTAAAATTTTCTATTAGTCTTTCTTGAAGGCTGTACTGTCTTTATTATAGATAGCATAACTCCTGTTTTGAATTACCAGTAGCGGACAATTTATAAATCACCCAGGCTTTTTCCTGACATATCCCCACGAAAATGCCAAAACCTATAGACTGGCACAAGCAATTAATAGTGTGATTATCATAGGAGTATCAAAACCAGTACATCTGTGTACTGGATCCTATCTGTAAACCAACAACTCCACAGGAGAAAACTCAGCTTGAAACATTTAAATTAGATCATCTCTCTTGTTTTCTAAACTCCCTGTCATTTGGCCTCATGACACTTTTAAATATTTATCACAAACTAAACGATCTGAGTGCCCAGCACAGTCTGCACAAGATAAACATTACTTTCTCCTTCTCAATTATGACTTCATCTCCTCCTGTCTCTTCTTGATGTGTTTATAGCTATTGTGTTTTTCTTTTCCCCCATCAGGAGAGCACCGAATAGTGAGCTACTTTCTGCCCTAGTGAGCCCAAGCTTTGGGCTCATTTCTGATGTGTCATGTATGATATTTTAGTATTACCTCTATAACAAGGGGACTTAGGAATTCACAGCATCTCTCCTACCAGCACAACAGCTGGTGCCAAGTACTTCATTAGAAAGGCTTTCGTAAATGAAAACCCAAGCATTTACCTATTTCTGTACTTTTTAACTGTGAGTCTGGCAATTTCCAGACAAAGGAAAAATAAAGCTTTATGAAATGTCCTCTTGGGACTGGGTATTTTGAAACACAATCTGCAATCTGTACCTTTATTCTCGCTCAGCTCTATTTCCTCTGATGATGATAGGCTGGCTACAGCTGAAGGTTTCGTCTCCTCTGTAAGAACCAAAGGAAATGAAAGAGAAGTTATTCATTAGATAGCAAACTGATGAACCACTTTACTGAAAAAAAGTATTATGCCTTATTGAGGCAAGATACGAAACCTGAATTTGATTTGCTGGGCTTCCATCCATTCACATTGCATTCACTGGCCGTTACTGGCCTGATTGTCTCTCCTAAACCAGGGGTAAACTTACATTACAACATTGCCAGATCAAGTCTATATTTCAATTTCTCATAATACAGAGAGAGGAAAAGCTATCAGTTTCATAAGTAGCCTGGTGTTGCTATTTGCTTTGAGATTCCTTTTTTCATTTAATCCATCTATTTTGAGAAAAAAACCCAATTAAGCCATTCTTAACTTTAATCATGTCCCTGAATCCCACTGGAATCAAAATGATTACATGCAAATGCTTTCCTGAAAATAGAAGCTTTCATCAATCAGGCCTGAAATTTAGGAAGGCCCCGAAAATCCGCAGACTGGAGTTTTGTAATGGTAGAACCTGCAGGTAAAACTATCACAGTTAATAGATAAAACTAGGACCTGAATTTAATGGAATTGTTTAACTCCCACCATTGCTTTTCCTTGCCAATTTTTATAGCTCTAAACCTTTTATAAGCCCTTGCACTAATTCCTTTCAAAAGCCTTGCCTCTGATGAGTCTGACAGAATTTTTGTCCTCATACAGAGGAGCATTTTTAACTAGCTTGAAACAAGAGCTTTGAACCACCTGCCATTTTGTTTTTCCATGTGCTGTGAAGTTCACTGATGATAGATTGGAGACTCTCTTTAAAAAAAACACACAGTAATAGCTGAAAAAAGTCAGTGTTCGTACACTATAACTGGCTTTTTCCTACTGCATAATAAGAATATATAAATGTTTATGTAATGGACTGGGTAAGAATACAGTGTCTATTTTTATTCCTACATTCTCTCATAATATAGAAGAATACGATTTGTCATTTGTCACACTCGGATAAAGGTTGTGCTTTTTGGTTCAGAAAATACAAATAAGAAGTTTAACATTTGATGGGATTGCTCCTTACAGTGATCATTCATAGTGATTAGAAATGCTTTAGGCATAAAACTGCGTATCTTAGAAAATCAGGTCATTTCCTACTGCCAAGAAAGGGTGCAGAAGGAGCAATCTAAAAGTTCCTGATGACGTTTTGTCTGCACAATGCATAGAATAGATAGCAGCAGCAACTCATTAGCTGAATGTAACTATCTCGAAGTAATTGTACAGCTCCCTGTTTTGCCACTGTGTGAAACAATAGGGATAAACTTAAAGCCACATAATTTTTCCCTCTAACACTGTGTGCATGTGGACAAGGAGGTGATGCATGGACTATGCATAGGCGGAACGCTATCCTAAGGCACGTACCTAAAGCACGTTCCTAATGTATGACATTTTCTGGAGCTGGAATCTAAAATGTCTGGATCTTTTCTTTGACACTCTTCACGAGGGCAACAAAACACAACTACCAGTATGAGACAGCAAAAGAATGTACACCATGGCTCTGATAAACCAGCTCTGACAGTTTGTAACGTAGCAAGTCATAATGATGGTTTGGGGAAAAACAGTGCATTTAAAACACCTCCAGTAGCAAAGCAGTAATTTAGAGAGGTATATATTCCTTGAGTCTCTTGGGAAAAATGAAATATATCTCATTCAGTCAAACTGCTTTGCAGATCAAAATACCAGGGAAATACATATCCCTTCCAACTGAATGTAGCTGATAAACACAATGGGCTGTATTTGGCATCACCATTGAAACTGGGTTAAAAAGGAACCTCTGCACTCAGAGCTGAGAGCTCCTGGAAGTACTAGCTCTCAGGTGAGCCAGCAAGCAAGAGTACTTGGTATGGTTAAAAGCTCAATATCGCTTCGGCAAAGATATGTCCCTGTCTAATCAGAGATTCAAAACAGAGCTTAAGATTCAGACTGAGCAACTCATTCCTCCCTTTTTCCTGGTCCTCTCTGCTTGTTTAAATAC
This sequence comes from Loriculus beryllinus, assembly GCA_039877255.1. Lineage (NCBI taxonomy): Eukaryota > Metazoa > Chordata > Aves > Psittaciformes > Psittacidae > Loriculus > Loriculus beryllinus. The sequence continues at coordinate 3,806 of JBCJKH010056472.1, forward strand.
AACTAGCATAAAAGCGAAAAACATAGGAAAGGAAACGTGGTTGTCCTCCAGCACTTAGAAATACCACTGCATGCTTATCTTGGGAAGGATCAAGGGCTTAGGTGCAAAGTTTGCTGAGGCCCATAGGAATCCTTTTTGTTCTGTATTACTATGTGCCTATGGCTTCACCTCCCGCTGCCTGCCCGCATGAGGACATGAAGAAGAGGTGATAAAAAGGACATGAAGGACTTCAAGCACTTGTAGACAGCATCATCTGTTAACACCTAGTTGCAGAAGACTGACCTGCGGAGTGCAGGGAGAAATGCTGCACTCCCACAAATACAGTGCCTCATGTATAGGACAAATATGACCGTCATCAAAGGAATTCCTCCTTTGGAAACAGCCACAATGCAGTAAGCAAACCAGACAAGTCAAGAATATAGGCCTTCTAAAATTTTCTGCTGCATTTACTGGCTGGCCTTCTTCAGCTCAATCTTCCACAGACCAAAACCAATCTTCAATTCTGATTGAAAAACCAATGTAATAAAAGTTCTGATGGAAAGAGTTTGATACTCTCTGGATTAGGTATGTGTAGGCAACATCCTGCACAATAATGAGAAAACCCCCAAACAAACAAGAAAAGCACTGTAATACTACACTAAAAGAAATCCTTAAAAAATAAGGGGATTTAGACATTTTGATTGTCGTACCAGCTCTTTTGATAACTGATTCATTCCAGTTGTCTTTTGCATTGAAAAGAGTTGGGTAGGATGAAAACCACAACCATAAACAGAAAAATAAAGGACAGAAAACCTATTGTGAACATTGTATTTTAAAATACCGAACTGACTATAATCTACATGCATGCCACCTGCAAAACCCACTGCTCGTGAACTCCGACATTCCTTCGCTGTATATGGAATATCTTTCTGTATAGATTTAAATCTTCATAACTCTTGAGATTTGTGCAGACAATTTATTAAAACTTGAAAATACCCCGTAAAATCTCCAGAAGTGCAGTTTTCACCCAAAGCCTGCTTCCTCCTCCTCCAAATTTCCTTTTCCCTCATTTCTATTCTGTGCAGAGGGCTACTTTGTTGTAGGCAGAGGTAAAATGATTTCTTTCTAGTTAGAGGATTAGCTAGAGGTAAGTCCACCTTAAAGGGAGAATGTAGAGCTGGTAAACTAAAGAGGGAAGTCTGCATTCCTGCACTGCAATACATTCATTCATAATGAATGGAGTTTGGTCTCTAATGGGAGAATTGCTCAAGACCTGAGCTAATCTGGTGAAAATGTACAAACATTCTCCTTCAATAGCATTGACTCGGGTTATTGTTCACCAAGGTGGATAAAAACTAAGAAAGTCCTTTAAGAAACTCGGCACAAACCTGCTTTTCCACTCTGGGCCTCCATTTCTTCGGTGTTTTGCTTCTCCTCTGTGCTGTTATCACCTACAGAGGAAAATACAGAAAAAATATTTATGATATCTTTTTATTGGCCACAGCAGCAGCAATATTAATTGTACTCAATTCAGCATAAACTGCTAATTTATAGCAAGGTGCCGTGATAAAAGAGGAGAGACATAAAGGTAAAGTGAAAAAACTTGCAAACATAACCATTCACGTTTAAATCAGTCACATCTTCACATCTCAAGCTGAGGAGGGGGGGTTAGATTAAAGATTTTATTTCAATAGGCACACTGGAAATATCTGTATACCAAATAAAGGTATGTTTCCCTAAGCACTGTCTGCAATAGATGAAACTGTTGCTTTATCTTAGTCTATGCATTTTATGCAGATTATTTTCTAGGATTCTTTTCCTCCAGAAACATTTCCACCAGATCCTTGAAGCGACTGCTTCTGACTTGTGCAACCTACTTTAATGCCAATGGAAGGTAAGAATCAGAGGGAAAGAATCACCTGAGTTTAATTTTAAAGCAAAAGGCACCATGCCACTTGGCATAAAGTATAAAAACGCATCACAAATGACTGCAAAGAACAGAGCAAAATAAACCGAAGTAAGACTGCTAGCATTGAATGCATTCTCCCGCTTCACAGTCATTCCCAATTTTATCTACTACTTTGCATTCACATTCATTACCCATCTTTTTCCTTTCAGCTCCCTCTTGGAAGGCGGGTACTGAACAGTGAATTGCCACGGAGGAAACTAACACCCCAGGGAACATCTACGGACAGAAGATCAACTTCTCTTAACCTTTGCTTGGCCTGATTAGAAACGTACTGGGAAGTGTGTATTTTCAATGATAGAGAAGGCTGTTTTAGCTTCATAATCATATTAGAGGCTGCAGTGCAGCATGCTGGATCAGATGCGGTGGCTACGCTCCCTCTTCTCCAGCATGGCAAGGTAGATGGCGAGAACAGCTGAGTACCAGCCTTAATGAGGCATTTGAAAAACTGACTGCTGAGAATATATACAGGGAGAAAGGAAATTCATTCTCAGGCCTGTAAATGGCTTGGTAATGATACACATATTTTTTCTGTGATCTTTTCTGGCTCCTGGGTTTTTCTGATTACAGCTTCTCTAAAGCAACATGGTTAAAGTTCCTTGTGTCACCACTTTGCTTTTACTTAAAACAAGCAGTCTGTTGAGGAAAACAGCAGTAGCCCAAATGCAATTATGGGGATGGAAGAAAAACTGAGAAATCATGTGTTTTTCAGAAGCAAATATACGTCTGGTGGCACGCCGCATTCAGCTCCTGCTTAGAGGCTGAGGTATGATGCTCTCCCTTTCTAGCAGGCAATACATCCTGGCATCCAGCAGATGGGACTAGTGGAGAAGTATTTCCAGGCTGACCCTGAACAGAGCTGCTCTCAGGAGGAGAGGAGATAGAACAGGAGCTTGAACCCCACCTGAGAGGTGAGAGGTGGACAGGGGGCAGCTGACAGCCATCAGTGGGGACTCGGGCCTCCTGCCTCTTTGTACCTCTTTGTACCGATTTTAATCAGCCTTAATGCCTCGCTATAGTGATTTCTTCTCACATTAGTGAGCTTTAACCTGTGAAAAATTGCATTACATGGATGACCAAAATGGCTTGATAAAACCAGCTGGGTTTTTTACTTCCCCTGCTTCAAATCCAAAAGCATTATTTTCAAACTCAGCATCCTGCCTGTCCACACATGACAGGAGGACTGCACACAAAACCAAGTTAGGTGTGCTGGAAGATAAAACTTTTCTCTCCCCCTCCCCTCTTTTAAAACACAAGCTTGAGACTTTGCAAGCTTTGCAGCAAGCCATTAACAAATAAGGAAAAATAGCCTTTGCATCACCGGGATGCGTGTTTCAAAGGGATAAAGTCACCTAGCCCAGGAGTCGCAGGAAGGAACAGTACGTTCGAAGCAATCCCACAACACAACAGCACAGTGACACTTGAAAAATCTTCGCCATTAGGTCAGATCCAAAGAGAATACTGCACCACTCTGCAACAAGGGGTGCCAAAGCTGAAAGGATTTAATTATGGCCAAGTGCAACATGTTCCGCTCTGCACAGATTTTACATTCAGAAAAAGCGGGTCAGGGATAAATGGTAACTACCTGGAAATCACTGAAAATCATTTCAGCAATCATCTTACTGCATTCACAACATAAAACTACATTTCCAGATGATCCTTATTTCTACATCCATTACAACGAGGATGACTATAACCATGAGTTATTTGGCTAAAACCAGGTATTTCAAAGGTTCATTCATGTTTACTGTTAAGGGATGACATCTCTTGTTAAAGTCACTCATGCAAAGATAAATGATCATCTGATTCATTAATTATCAGATAAAGCACATATTCACCAGTACGCTTTGTCAACCCAAAGTCTATTATCTCACTGGAGATTCACTGTTTAAAACTGATAAAATAGAAGGATAATTACAGCAATACATTGGATTCTCAACATGTTTTCCATCTAACACTTCATTTCATTCCTTTAGAAAGAGAAACGTAAAAGACTTTAAGCAGAAGCTTCACCTCTTGTACTCTGACCCAGTCCAGCAGACTGACTGGATTGTGACATGAAAATTAATCTTGATCAGCATGCTGAAGTACACGTTGTACCTCTCAAGGTACTCCAACAGAATTAGAGAAAATGAAATGCTAAAACATAAGGAGTGGACAGGTGATCCTCCAGTGAATGGCCAGCAGAAGGAAGGGTTAAGCTCTGCTCGGTCTGGAGAATCTCTTCATCTCAGGAGAAAGGGAGGAAGCGGGGTATGAATACACCGATAAGAACACAAACTATAGGGTGGAGACGTGACTAATCCCAAAGCCTCTGACAAACAGTTTTTTTCCATTTTTTAAAACCCTTCTAATGAGCCTCTCACTGAGTGTCTTTTACTGATGAAGAGTCTGTCTGTAATTATTGCTCTCCATTGGAGCTGGGTGCAGAGCAAATGGGAAGGCTTTAAACAGCACATGCTCACGGCAAAGAGCTGGAAACATATTTTATAGAAGTAGCAAGCCAATTTCTCACCATATTTTTATTCACCCCAGCTCTCCCTTTCTCCAGGCAGAAAAGCCAGACCCAGTGCATTTCCCCTGAGTCTTTCCCATGACATTATTTATAATAAAAACGTCTTTTCCAGTGGATGGCTTCTACAGTATTTGCCATCCTTCTCTTTCCAGCACTGCAGCAACTGGCGATTGCATTTCCTTTAGGTGAAAGCCATCCTCACAGTATCTGCGCTTCTATTATACTAGTAATTGAACAGCAATCTGTCATTCACTCCAAAGGAGACAGAAAAAGTGGCAAACGGTATGTCGTGTCATCTTAGGCCAGCAAATGTAAATGATTTTGAGCCACATCAAAAGACGAATGGGAACATCTGTTTCTTTTCCCTGGCATGGCAGTGAGTTGAAAAAACAGGAGTTTGAGAATTACAGTAGCACCATACGAACAAAATAAGCACATCAGACACTAAAATACCTACTTCTGGCCATATATTTTTCTTTCCCTTGCCAAGTTAACTTCTGCCTGATAGGTGCTTGCTCTGTCCTCTCGGCCTTTTTCTTTGAGATCAGGAAGAAAATTCACCCCCCAAATGATACATACAGGCTAAGCAGTGATCAATCAGCACACTCAGCAAGTTGGCAGAGCAAGCGGCACTTCTAACTAAACTAGGAAACCGGATACTCTGTGAGTGCCTGCCCACTTTATGTTAAGGAGAGGTATTTAGCATGCACAGTGATACGCCAGCTGCAGTAGCAGCCCCAAACAAAGCAGATAAAATGATAAATAATAAGCCTGCAGCTAAAAGGGAGAGGACAAGATCCCTATGAAAGTCCAGAGGACAAACTCTCAGCAGCGGTACCAGAGCAGGCTTTAGTATCCTTCCCATTTTTCCTGCAAAAGCCTCGTGGAGACACAAGGCTTTGTACACCTCTCCCTGTTGTCGTGACAAACATGGTAAGTCAAAAATATTAATAGCCTGCTGGCCTCTTGGCTCTTCCCATTCCAGAGCTGAGCAAGTGCCAGGTTCACTCATACCCCTACTCCTTCTCAGCAATACCTTTCTCCATAAGCAGTGACATACTGGAAGCTGAGATTAAAGTCAGCATCTCAAACACTGGTGCAAAAAAAGACATTTTCCAGAAGAAAACAGAATTGCAGGTAAGGTAGTTTTAGTTAAAGGAAGAAGTTCTGCATAACCAGTACAAACCAGTCTACTTCTACACCTCCAGCACAGATGCTATTAATAGTAAAATTGTCTTCATTACTGAAAAAGTTGTATCATCAATAGCGTGACAACAGCTAGAGTAAGGTTCCTTCAAACAATCTCCTTCTTTCTGGAGTAGAAATAAAAGAGACAGAGAGCCAACACCTCAAGCTCACATCTGGTTTGCCACTGTCACCTGTCTGTGTATGTACCACACCCCCAAGCGCCAGGTTTGACCCTGTTAAAACTCTGCTCTTGCCATGTAAGTCTGGGTGCATCCTCTGGTTCTCCAGGCAGCCAGTGACTGAGCATCAATCCTGCGGTCTGGCCTGTGAATGTCTCTTCAAGCTGAGCCACGCTTCTATGCAAATACAAATACAAACCAAGATCTGGCAGATAAAGGATGCCAGTTTTGAATTATCTTTTTTACAGCACAAAAATATTGCCATGGTAATCATACTAATGATATGAAAGTCCTTCTATGATACCAGGGAAACTAATTAATGAGAAAATTAAAAATATAGGCCTTGATCTTACAGCTGTTACATTCTGCACACAAGTAGATATGCTGACTACAGTGAAACTCCTAAACTGCGAGAAGAAAGCACACCTATATCCAGATATACACTCAAGATCATATAGCCTGAAGCCATTTTCAGACTATTCCAGTGGCAAAATGATATCACACATAAAACAAAAAGCACATACACACAAAGACCATTACTGCGAACTACAAACGCATTAAAATGAATCATTAGGGTGGTGGCCTGAGGTTACTGAGCATTTTCAGTTTTCATTTTAATTTCTTTTAATTAAATTATGATTTAGGTCAGTTTTAATCACTACTTGTATATAACCCCTTTGGGGTAAATTTTAAGAAGGGTTAGTAAAGAGTTATCGGCTGCAATTGTTTAATGGAGTTATGAGGCTTCTTCCCTCTGTGCTGCTCCAAGGATTTATCTCACTGCAGATGCAGACCTGAACACAGTGCTGCCTCTGCACCCAGCCTAGCCAAGTTGTCAGCATAATAAATAACAGGTTTTCATTTTCAGGCAGCATTGTCAAGGAGTGTGGGAAAAGAATGAGCAAACTGTAGCTCGTGGGGATTATCTCAGAGGTTAAAAATAACACTATTGTATTTCACCTATGTAACGTCCTGAGAAATATAGGAGCCTAATCTAAAGCCCACTGAAGTCACTAGGTGTGTTCCCCTTGCCTCACTCCTCCTTGGACGGCAAGGCAAGTAACTCTGCTTCATTATACCTTTCCTGGCTTGGCAAGAACCAGGGGACAACAGCTACAGCATCAAATTAGGTGCTTGGAAGACCCCTGCGCTCAGATTTGTCCCAACCCACTTCATGTATAAATTGATGCAAACGTTGTGCTAGGCTGTTTTTTCACTGGGTGTAATTCTTCTGTCTGACATACAGCATGACTCAGATTTTGCAATACAGGTGCCTGGCAAAAGACATCTAAAATTTCATTGCCGAAGAGGTCGATCATCGCTATTTCTGACAATCTGCAACTGTGACTGTTCAAAACAAATGAGAGCAGACAGTTCCTGGAACTTGAGCTGCCCAACATAGCCAGAATATGGACATCACACCCTAGATGTCACATGCAGCCCGCACAGAGAACAAAGTATTTGGATGCAGAAGATACACACACTGTGCTGCACAAGTGTTATCACTGTTATCGTAGTATGCAGAAGTTGGCAGAATCCGCACATGTGAGTTGGTGCATGTCAAAAAGCAGAGCTCAGAGCAGAACAGAGGAGCTCTGACTCCCAGCCCTACCAGACAGGTCTACCTAAGAGACAGAGAAAGAAAGGGACCCCATACTCGAGTGAAGGTGCACAGTATGATCACAGATTTTATTGCTGCTATGTCAATTTACAATGTGTTCATACATTCCTGATGTGCCCTAGAGACTAGGGAACTGCGCACCACTAAGGACTGAGGCACAACTGCTTTTCCAAGCCACAGTCAAAATTAAACATGAAACCTATTTCAATTTTTCTGCATAGAGGTCATGAAATCATTTGGTGGGGCAATATAGCAAAGTGAAGAAATGAACAGAGAAGCCACACCGGAGATCATACTTAATAAAACCAGCAGGATGCAAAACATGTGCTATTTTACCTCAATATTTCAGAAGTAAGCAACTAGCCCCATGTTTTGCAGTGGTCCTGAACAATCACGATGGTTTACTGTTATTCACGTCATGGTTAGAAATGAGAAATGAATTCCTTGACAGATGAGTCCCCTGCAGGTACGCTGGTTTGTCACTGTGTATAATTCTCCTCTGACAACACTGCATTAGTCACTTAAGTAACTTCCCATTTTGCACCTCAGCTCATCCCAGGAGAAAGAAAATCTTCTCTGAAACATCTAGTGTGAAAACAGGAATTGCAACTGTTTGCCTGGTACAGTTTACACAAACATATGTACCGCTGCTAAACGAAACCCTAACAGGTAAATGGTCAATGCCATAGAACTGTGTGTCACCAGCAGAGGCCAACATGAGCTGCACTTTCAAAGCTGCCTTGCGTAGTCTCTCTATGACAATTTAATGAAAGAGTAGAAGCCACTTCAGCAATGAAAAGAATCTTCTAAGAAGGGCTTGTTCGGAGAGTGAACACAAACAGAAATACAGATAACATCCTGTTTTCCCCTTGGCTAAGTGGAAGGGGATCACTCGATATTCTGAGAGTTGTAATCAGTCAAGACAGATGGTGGACTTCAAAACAGAAGTGAAAAAAGAAGCTATCAACCAGGGTGGATAGGGGTTATTAGCACCACTTTAAATATAACCGATCTGCATTAAGGTGGAACATTTCACAGGCATGTTTGATACACATGCTTCCCAGGAATTTCTTCTGTTGTAGTTTATCTTAATTCAAAAAATTTTATAAGGATTTGGTTTGGTGGCAAAAAGAATACAGTAACTTCTAAGCTATCTTAATAAGAACTAGTGCTTTTAAGGCCGACTAAGAGAGTGTGTGTGTTTGAAGTATAATTATGTGTCTAGATGCTCGTTTTTAGTAGATTATGAGTGAAGCAGAAATTTACTGAAGAATATTGCTTCCCTGTGCGATGCAAAGAAGAAATGTAGCTACAATTTCTCAACTGATAAAAGAATTGCTTGGTATGTAAGCCAAAGAACTTTTTGAAACTAATCAGAAGTCAAATCTAGTTAATAAGAATCCATACCTTAAAGAGAGAGACAATCGGGAATGCAGAGTATTAGAAGGCCCTTAGAAAAGATGCTCTGAGCATCACTGTGTAATGGCAACACACAGCAGGTGTTGTAGGCATCCCCCAGCCCGAGGGAGGAATAAGCCCACCTCAAGGAAAAGCAGCACAAGCCAAGTAGTGTTGATTTTTGTGGGTGCATGCACTATATCCCTCTCTGTAAAGCCAGCAAGTGAGCAGCAAAGCTGCAAAATTCATAGTACATACAGAAGAAACAGGAAGGGGGAGCTTTATGCTAGTCTCACAATTAAAAGACTAAGCTCTAGAATGAGTTTTATTCTCTAGTCCCAAAATGATGCACTTTTCGGGAAAAGGGATGAGAGAGGCCAGGGTGTCTCCTTGGTGAGAATTCTACCCAATTGCCATGACTTCCTGAACCAATGTGTAGTCAGGAGAAGATGGAACTCCACTTCACCTCATTTCTGCTGTGAACTCCAATTACTAGACTGACATCTCCCATGGACAGAGCATCCACTGAGCGAGGCAGGTCCCTCAGACTTCTGACACTAACAAACACCGTTTCAGACATTTGATGTTGCCCTTGAAAGTCAAGGGGTCAACAGTGTGATGACCCCATCAGGCAAAGGAACCAACTCTGCCAACTCTCTTAAAGGTGATTTGTGTTCATTTTGAACTTCCTGGCTTGGCTTATCCATCAAACTGTTCTCCTTCCCACCAAGTGAACAGAAAGCAGACAAAGTTCATCCCATACAAGCAATTCCAACAGACCAGCTCCTCGCATATACACTGAGCTCAGCTAGGGTGATCGTGTGAGATCAACAGCCTATCAGTCTATCAGGAAGAATCTGGTCATTCATTCTGGGAGAAGCTCATGAGAAAAGCTGGAGCAAGACAACTTGCAGAGCTCCAGGTTCTGTCTTCACATCCCTCAAGGCAGGGCAAAGAGGATCCTGACCTCAGGAGGAACAGAATGGTTTTTATTTCATGGATTGATTATTTTTCTCCTGGAGGAGGAGAAAGATCAGGCATTTGTGCTGCTGTTATTAGATGTATTAGTTGTCTTTGCTACAATATTGATCACCTGCAGACCATGGTGGGAATGGATGGGGCAGCCCTTGGGCATGCTTCATTTATATCTGAGAAATCCTATGAGAAAGGAAAGGGCAAACAGTTTTTCTTCTCCCAGTATGAGGAAAATCTATTGCACGCTCTCCCTGTTCAGTACATACAGGAGGACATTTGGGGATGCAGCTAAGAGAAACAAGGAACATTTTAAATTTGTGTTTTATTAGACTCCTGTAACAATTGCTTGCTTTTGCTTGGTGACAATCAGTAGGATAAGAACAGGTGCCCTATGGCATTTGTGCTAACTCGTGGCTGCGATACTGTTGAAAGCACTGCCATTTTGTCTATGCAATTATTTTAGGATTGTGTGATGAAGCTACTGAAGTAAGACGTGCTAAGTTTTGTTTAGTGCCAAATGTATTTTTCTCACCTGAGACTTTACAATCACTCAATTGCTGAGCTGACCTGACTGAGGGGAAAGGCAAAATTATCACTGGCTGATTTTACTCTCCCAGGCCCTGGGAAAGGGGGTGAAGAGAAGAAAATTACACTGCATGTTTACACATGTCAAACCTGAAATACTGCAGGGAACCTGGGAGTAAAGAATGTTTCTCCATGTATCCAGTCTATCCATTTCCCCCGACAATAACCTGCGCTACAATGAAAAACTACCAAATACAGCCACTGACAGGAGAATCTGCTATGCAGTTCACACTTGCTTTTCTCTATCAATGGTCTGATGGCAGAGAACAATATATCTAATAGCATAATAACAGACACCATTAATACTTTAGAGGTTCAGTATAAAATTGCTTTCATTAGCATGTCAAGTGTTTATTTTAGCTTACTGCAAAACAAGCTCCTTACACACAGCCACTTATTTGACTTTCCTTGATTGCAGAGAGGGTAATAATGAAGAAGCCTACTTTCCCTGATCTTCTGTGGAGATTTTTACATGCACTGGAAAGATATTGCTCCATTACCTCTATCCAATGAGCCAGCTTGGTGTGCTGGAGAGAAATATTACAGCAGAAATATTACTGAACTCAGTGGAATAGCTTTTACAGACTGCCACAAGGGCAGGCATGAGGCTGTGAAAATTGCAAGTTGTATTCCCATCTTCAGCCTAAAAGGATGCTGACAACTAAGCAGAGGAAAAAATATCCAGTTCTTCCTGAGCCTTAGTGTGCATTTGTTAAATATTTAATATCTGGTCATGTTACCAAGAGGAAAATAACATTTTATGTTAAGTATCTTTGGACTTTCATTGCTAAAAGCTATGCTTTGGGTTTTTTTGTCTGCTTTTTTGTCATTGATATTTGGGGTTTTTAAATCTTGGGGTATATAAAGCATGTGAATTATCCCAAAGTTAAAATACAGTGAACACAAAGCACTTCAGTTTTACCATAAGGAAAACTCAATAAAGTTGACCTCAGGCAGAGTTTGGCTTTATCATGTTTTGATGGAGACTGTTCATATGCATTAGCTACTCAGATGTTCTTATAAAGATTAAAAAAAGGAAAAGGCAGCATTTTGGAAGTGAAGACAAACTCCTCCCTAAATAAAATTACTCAGATTTGGTTTCGGTTCATGTCAAATACTCAGAGCTTTAATAATCTTCAAGGCTCCCCCTTAAAAGTCCTTTTCATTAGTCAAAACCAACAACTAATAATTAGAAAGTACAGACTAAATCCTGTTCTCAGACAAAAGCGTGCAAATCCCATTTACTGGAATGGAAATGGCTCACAGGTGTGTTACATTAGACTTCAACCACTCGGCAGCTTTATAGGAATTCAGTGTCTAGAGCCTAACTGCTTGGTTCCTCTTCAGAACAGGGGCACAGGTAATGCCACAGAAACCTGATCCAGGTTTCCTCCCTAGCTCCCCTCAGCAAACACTTTAATTACCTTTTTATTCCCCACGACAACAACCCTCAAGTCTAAATTTAGACTTTCAATTCTAAACATTACCGGCCTGATTCCTGCCTAAGGAGAAGAGGACTCCGTCACCGGCTAGATTAAATTCTGCAGCAGTGATTACGTGTTACAAGCCTCAATTCTACATCAGCAAAATCTACTGTATGGCATCAAATTCAAGGAGTTCAGGCGTTTTACAGCTCGAGGGTAATGCAATCATTCTATTGCCATACTATTTACTTCACCCTTCCAGTGCATTTGTTTGTGCTCCACAAGGTGAACTGTAGGTCGCCAGGAAACATTGTCAGGCAGAGTAAACTAGGAAACCATGTCTAGTAAGCCACAGAAATAGTGGAATAAAAGTTATCTTGCAGCTTTGCAATACTTCCCCTCCTCCCGTTTTTTTTAAAGACACTGATACAATGACAGCTTCTAGCCATACTCCATATAAAGATACCTCATAAAAACAATTACTGTTTCCCCTATTTAGGAATATGGAAAATGACACCACAATCCCACACGCTGTTTAGCCTGCATACAAATTGACATGTGGCTTGTCATCACTGAATTCTCTAATCCAAACATAAAATCGGTATTTTAATTTCAGTTGGGTTTAGAGCACCATGAAAGGAAAGACGACCAGCCAGGATGAGATTTCTTGGGTCCACCCACACCTTCCAGGTGATGACAGCTATTGCTTTAAGTACTTGCCATTAACAACCAGTCACAATGTTAGTGACAGGATGTTACTAGCAGTTACTTAAAGTGATAAATGTTAACATTTTTCTGCTCTTTATGACTCACACTATACCCCAGTCAGAATTATTTTAGGAGCTGAATGCAAAGCGCTAGGTCAAAATGATGAAGATTGTGGAGCCACTGGTTGAGGTGCAGAATGAGACGTGTCATTTGAAGAACATTAGGTCAAAGAGAATCTATGATAAGGAACAGTAATGAATTAAAGATTGAGATTCATCCTTTTTACTATTTCACATAAGGGGAATTCTCCAGCATTGGGGCATTTTGCTCTTTCCACGCATATGAGAGCAATGCGAACTCTGCACTGTAAAATTAAGTCTTTGATGTTAACATCCTTTAACAACCCTCCCAATGAGATACAGATTACGAAAAGATACTTTGATCCAATCGTATAACAACATAGACCACATTTACCTCCATACACACTGACAAGCTGCCCTGTGAAGACTCATGTGCAGGAAAGCACTCTTACAGGAACAGCACTATAGGCATTATGTTAAGCACCTGTGACTTCTGACCATGGATAGATGTAATACATGCATAATGTCTAGAGCCATGAACACCGTAACTGGACTGGAAAAGGATATGGCAAAAAAAGTCTTGTAGTAAAGGAAAGCAACTATTTATTGCTCCATGTTTTGCAGCAGATAGCTGATTTACCTGACCAACGTCACCAACCAGATTATGACCCAAGCCCTGCACAACATGCATTACATTTTGTACCATTAATTACATAAAGTCAGAACAGGTTAAACATAAGCCAACAACAGTTTCTCATTACATATCAGCAATAAACAGTAGCCCACGACACAAAAATAGCATTTTTAATCCTGAATCTACCTTGAGGTGAAACACACTTCAGAAGAATTACAACCCATGATCTAGGCCAAAAGGTACTTTCCAAGTGTGTGCAAACACTCTTAAATGAAAGTTTTCCAGTTCTTTCCCAAGAATTCAGAGTAAACTTTTACTCTAACATGCAAAATTGATTAATAGCTCTGAAACGGTGTCAGACCACCTACCTTTAGCATCATCTTGCAAGTCCTCAGGCTGCTCTGCTTTGCTCTTTGTGGGAGATGGAGGCTGGTCTTTTTGTTCCAATCCTTTAAACAAACAGAAAAAATAATTTCATATATTACTTTGAAATTGTTTTACTGTACCAAATATTATCATGTGTGATACCACAACTGTGAGTCCACATTATCTCAACACTCCATTCAATATCCAGTGCCTATCTTTCTATTATTAAAATTCATTACTGCGTCATCTGGTATAAAAGTCATAATAGGTGTCTTTCAGCTGGGACTGGACTTCCCCTAACTTTCACATGGCAGCAGTGAATAAAACCCATACCAAAATAATGTACTTCTTCACAAGCTCTTAATCTCTTCACAATTCAAAAGAAAATTAATAATGTTTTAATTTGTAGTTTTTAACATGATACACGTTATACTGCATTATGGAACTATGGAGAAAAATGTGAACGAAATTATCTTTCTCTCTCAGCTCAATTCTCCATTCAATGTTATAACACAGTAACAAATTAATATCGACTACAATAAGTAATGAAATGAAAGGTAGGGAAGCAAGTCCGATAGTGAAGTAAAGTTTAGGAAATTAAAGCTTTACGAGACAGAAATGTTCAGGTTGAAAAACATTTATTCCAGCCTTCTATCCAGAAAACAAGGGGAAAATGGAGGAAAAGGAAAACCTTCTAAGTAAAAATCATAACTGAGGCCAATTAAGTTTAACATCTCCTCTATTTGTGGGGACCAAAGTTCAGTGCTTGGTATCAGTTGAGCAAAGTTTTAAAATCATAAACTTTTTCTACAACATTTTCAAAATATCCTGTTATCTTCACATACAGGATGAAATACTGTTTGTTCGCTATGATAGAGGTGCAAGCTGGCAGCTCAGAAAGGTTGTTCGTACAAAAGGGAGGCCAAGCTGGAAATTAATCATAAAAGGTATTTGTAAATTAAGAGATTTAATGAAAGCAGGCTCACTAATTAAAACATTCTTCAAACACTGTTCCTTAACCACGAAAGCAGAGACTGGCAGACAATTAAAACTCAATTCATTGCACCTACTGAATCTATTCAACCGTGACGAGAAAATTACTTTCTGTCATTGGACTTCCCATCAAGACTCCGATTCCCTGTGGCCAAGTGAGGGCCTGGGTGAAGGAGAAGCCTAATGAAAACATAGTTCTGTGCATGCTGGGAAGAAACCTTGACCACTTGTAACCAGGCAGTTTCAATAGACATATGACCTTGCTTGATTTACCCCTACCTGCCGCTATGTGAGAAAGTAAGAATCACGGTATTACCTCAAACTGATTAGCTAATTAGCACCTGGAAAAAAAGCTACCTACATGTGTAGAATAAATTGCTCCAGTGTTCCAGAAACTCCTGTCTGTTCTGCTCTCATACATACCCCACACAATCATCTGTTCCACATGTCGCTGGAGTTTTAAACAGCTCTCAGCAATCAGGTGCCCAGTTCTCAAGAAGGACTAGGCTCTGTTAACAGCTGTAGATACTACCCTTGTATCTTCTACCCTTTCACTAACATATATATGCAGAACCAAAATGCTACAAGTTTCCAAGCAGGAGGTATGAAAGAAGTAAATAAGTATGTGGAAAGGGAACTCGCAGAGTCAAGAGGAATATTGTGCTCGTTCAAGAGACAAAAAGGGAGTGAATTGTTGGCATTGCATGGAGCCCAGGAAACTCAGAAAATTTCTCTGCCTGCCCTCCTGGGAAACTGGCTATTTAGCTGTACTTACATCCATAAAAGAGAAGAGCCACAGATTGGGAAGCTGGAAGGAATGTAGAAGAAGCAACAGCTCAAAATGCCAACATAAATTCCAAAATGGAGACTGGTATGCAAGTAATTAAAACCCATCTCACTTGCTTAATTTTAAGGAATTAGCACTAACCAAAAAAGCCAAAGAGTATTGTTCATGAAAATTCCTTCTAGAATGGAATTTGTGTTTCATTATAGAATTCCATACAGCTCAGAGCATGGAGGGCCCTTAGCAATCACTAAATAAAGCTAGTTACTGCAAAGCAGTACATGCTTTGAGGTTTGGCTCAGGATCAGGAGGTAGACCTTTCCTGACAGCACTTAACATAGCGTGTCATGTCATCACATTTGCTCTTCTGAATTTGAAATTCAAACACAATATTTTGAGGAAAACAAGAGTTTTCAAGTGCTAAGATGAATTTCTTTTTGGAACAGTGAGGATGTAGGAGTAACCACAAGAAATACTGTGGGGAAAAATCAAGGCAAAACCTGCCAAATAAAGACACACTTTGTCTGGGTTACTCAGGAGTAACGGTGATAGAGTTCAACAAGAACTTCAGCACAAAAGAGAGGTCCTGAAAATAACTAGGCTTTTAAAGATTGATTCCTGCCAACATTCTCCCATTCACTTAAAAACCAACTTGAATATTTATAATGGACCATATCGACATACAGCTTCTTTGGTCCTAATACCACTCTGAACTACCTGCCACGCTCCCTTTTTCGGCTGACAACGATTCACATCAGGAGACTGAATCAATAGGAGTGTTTCAATCAACACTCACCCCTCTAGTAAGGAATTTTATCACCTAACCAATCTGTGAGGCTTCCACTAGTCCCACAAGTCAAATGTCAATCAAGTTTAAGTGCAAATGTCCAGCCAGGTCTGTCAGGAGTATCTGAATACATTAGATAATATAACCAACAACTTAATTGACAGCAGAAAGATGGAGAGGGAGGAAGCTTACATTCAGAGAAGTCAGAACTGTTACTATCTCAAAAGAAATTATCTTTTTGCACTCTATAAAGAACCTTAAAATGCTCACAAAAGGCTGCAGAGGCAGCGTCCCAGGAGAACAAGATTTCAATCACAATTTCACTGCTTTTTAGCAGATTTCCCTTATTCCAGACACAGAAAAGGATTTGCACAGGCTTTAAAATAATGTCTTTGTATTACGGTCAAAATACAACTCTTAACCCTTTCTGCTCTCCACCAGTATGTATGCTTTTCAGAACAGATAGCAAAGTATTACAGAAAATGTCCTGCAAATTTCTATTTAAAACCACCACATCCACACAAGTGTATGAACTGATCATAGAATCATAAAATAGTTAGGGTTGGAAAGGACCTTAAGATCATTGAGTTCCAACCCCTCTGCCATGGGCAGGGACACCTCACACTAA
>JBCJKH010056473.1:4844-18969 GCA_039877255.1 Loriculus beryllinus
GGGGCTTTTGAACTTCCAACATGATGGGTGGGTCCGGAGTCTTGCACTATTCAAATTCACCTGAACGTTGGAGTACTAAAACTGTTGGTGCTCTGCCTTTCTGCATCTGTATTGGCACCTGTGGGACATGTGAGCTTGGGCTTTTGGGGGCACAAATCCTTGTACAATATGGACATTTCAGTTCTCAGCAGTTCCTGGAGCAGGAAACCAGTGAGTCCTTTCCAGGAAGACCTACATAAGGACTCCAGAAGGGCCTGTCCATGGTTCACAACTACAATCATACTAGAAGTAATTATGGGATACACGGTGGCAGCTGGGATAGATCTGCCACTTCCACTTCAATTAAGAATGTGTCTGGGACCACACTCAAAAGCAATACAGGCTTACCTCCACCTCCCCAGTCCCAGGGCCATCTCAGATGCATATCTCAGTATAGATTTGAACATAGGCTTACCCGTGCCCTGTGGCTAGACGTCAAATTTGAACCTTAGCATGGTTCAGTGTAGACATATCCAAACCAAAAAGCCAAGCAAGATGAATGTTAACCTCATGTCACTTAGGAGTCAGTGTTTGACATTTTGGGCATACCACTAAAGCTTTTTGGTACCAACACTGAAACTCTGGAAATCTTTCCAAACACTGTGTCAGGAACAGTGACAACAAAAGGCATATGCAGGGAAGGGGTGATACAAATTACTAACAAAGAAATATGAAAGTAAACTATTCGAAATATTTACTCAGAACAGCTCATTGTGATAGATTTTCTTAGGAGAAAATATTCTTACCAGAAATACCATGGCTTCCTGGTCGTGGTGGAAGAGGTGGGTATAAAGGTTTTCTTGAGATGTCACCTATTGATAATTAATATTGTTAGATGGTTGGATAGGTAAAACAGCAAGCTGTAAATAAAAACATGGCAACCTGAGATTTTATGCCTATTTTTAATTTGTCCTTCTGTGAATTAACAAAAAGATCTTGAAACAAGTTAAGAAGTCTCAAGCAATATATCAACAAATTAGTTAGAAAGTGAAAAGAGAACATTTGCAAAATTAAAATGACAGAAGAATTCACAAAACTATTGAAGGAGAGTATTTCCTGTATTTCTAGTAAGTGCTAGCATTATTTAATGCTCATATCTGGGAAGCACAGTGTGTTATTGTAAGGTGTTAGGGGTGCAGTTAGCAGAGCTGACAGAGAAGCTGGTGTTCCAAGCTGGGCAGGAGACAACAGGTTATCTCTGTATCAGCAAGTATTAATAAAATCTGCAGATTAGTTTCATCTAACAGATGCTGAATTTACCTAGTGTGTGGTGAATTTTCTACTCTTGAGCAGTGCAAAATGAGCTCAGACTCGAGCTTCGCTATTTAAGACTTTGTGCAGGTATTTGGCCTTAATTTTTACAAAAATGTATTAGAAAGAGATGATTCAGATAGAAAGGGAGATCTAATAACTAATAGCAGTTTCCAGACTGGATGAACAGTGATGGTGTAGCAAGAGCTGGCTCAGGTCTAAACCAGAAAAAGTTAACATCCAGGGCTGTCACTCTGTGTATCTATAGTGGGTCCCTTTTTGCTGTCCTTTCCCCAGCCAGTTCAGTCTCATATTTAACTGTTCTCAGAGCCAGACAGTGAATTTAGCTCTGAATAAATTAAAATTAGGTCACAGAAATAAATACCAGTTTCCCTTCCTCTCCTTGAATCTTTCTTTCTCCTTCAATACATGTCACATGCCCTTTTATCATGTTTTCTTCTTGCCCAGCTGCTAAATATAATGCTTCTGTTTGGGGGTAATATTTAGATTCTGATTCAGTAAATTATTTAGATATATGCTTAACTTCGTGTGAGTTCATCCTGCTGGAGTCGATAGATTTTAGGTAGAGTCTTAAAGCTTTGCTGAATCAGACTTTGCCCAATTAACTATATTCAAAAGAAGAAGAGACTTGTTCTCTTCCAGGTCTCTGAGTAACAAACTAAGACTCACCAGTGCACAAAAGCAGAAAACTACTGATCCCATTATTCATTTCTTTTATGGTGCTGCAGTACTTGTTCAGACTTCTCTAATCATAAGAAGATATATTTTATATCATAGCTAGTGAAAAATATAATGTCTTCAGAGGTATTGATAGTGAGGTAGATATCATTAATCCTATTATACTTTGCATGCATATCAATTAAGAAGCTGAACTGAAAATGCAGCAAAGAAATAGAAATAAAGGAAAACATCAATTGCCATCCTCTGAATTAAAAGGTGGCTTTTAGTGAAGACACTTAAGATATTCATTAATAATTGAATCAACACCCCCGGTCTCATAACAGCACTCATTAAAAACTTGCAGGAATGGAACAGTTAGTACAGGCAGGAAGAAATGACAATATAAACATAGGAATTATAAAGAAAATTGGATTCAGCTTTATGAAGTGCAGACGAATATGTTATTCAAATGCAGATACGAAAAGCCACAGAAGAACCTGGAAATGTGAAAACTATGGAAATGGGAAGGAACAGTGTCAATAGTACGATCCTCTAAGACTGAAACATGAGTAAAACAAACCACTGCAACTGGAAGCATAATTCAGAGGATCTGTGCTGAGAAGTAATTATTTTGGGTAGCCCTGATTAGAGTGGAATTTTACACTTTGATTCAATGCTACTTGCATTTTAGATAATTTCAATGTACCAGAAACTTCAGTGTACCAGAGTACTTCAGATCTCTGGTATATCTGTAAACATGCTAAGCAAAATGTCGTGCAAAAATTCCCCAAGTCAAGGATTTACACAGCTCAGCATAGCACCATTACTACGTCAGGTCTGGATGCTATAGAAACACTTTGAAGTTGTAGCATGTTATAACAGCTTGAGTGCTTCAAGCTTTAGCTATATTGTGCCATCAACACACATCTCTAATACATTCCTTCCTGCATTTCTGATTTGTTATCAGCAGAGCTACAACAAGCTCATGCCTCTCTTTAGCCACTGTTACCTCTGATTGCTGACCTTAGACTCATTTTTGGCAGCGGAAGAAATGACTGCCATTACATGTTGTCTTCAACCAGCTGTCAGAGGCCACCACCCTGAGTGGTGCATCACAGCTGCATGGGCAGCACATACTTTACCTAGTCATGACTGTGGCAGCCTGGCATAGCAAAGTAAACCGGAGCTGACTTCAGCGTACACAGGTAGCCAGCCTGCAAGGTCCCATTGCTAGCAACCAAACACAGCCCATCCTGCTGGCCCCACTCTGCGTGATGGCCTCTGGCAAAATGGCTTGCATGTACAGGAGTTGTAATGATTCCCACCACCACAGTTCTGCCTCCAGTCATTAAATTTTTTTCACAAATTAGGCAGACTTCTGAAAAAGACTATGGAAAAAAACCTTCATTATATTGAGAAAAGAAGACAATACTCACCCCCACCAAGAGCATCTCCTAAGTGCAGATCATTGTCTAAAAATGGAAAGGAGGAAGATGTAGAGAAGTGAGTTACACACAATTCTTGAGGGCAGTGAAATGTTAGTTTTAATAGAAAATGTACAACTGGAAGTTTGAAAAACAACTTTTGCAGGTCAGACCCACAAATGCAAATAAGGCATTACACTTTTCTTGAAAACTCTTTTAGAATTTAAGATTTCTCCACACAGTAACTGAATAATGAAACAATATTTTCTACTCAAAATACAAAAGATTTTTGCCTGCTTTAAATAAGCTCAGAATAAATATCATAATGGAAACAAGATCAATACCTCTTTAATATATCTGCAAATACATAAATGAAATTAGCCATGTTAAAGTATTAAAATATATCTATTTTTTACATACACTTAAGTATTAACAATGATGTCTGTTGTTAAAATTGGTGTATGCAGGTTTGGCATAGGTCTAATTTGTTGAACTGCAAAAACTGACTACTCATTTCAGAACAAACACTGGGAATTAATGAACCTACTTGGGGAGTGAGACAGAATCAACTAATTTTTGTAAAGGTCAGGGTGACATAACAAATTTTGCTTCGAGCAGTCTTATGTGCCAGTTTGAGGCTGGGAGACTGTTTTTCTTTGGCTGAGCTCTAAAGGTTTTCACATATACTTCAACATTTGCATGTGCGTGTTACTCAGTAAACAGGCAATGACTATTCCCCCAGCACTGTACGTGTGTTCCACTGTACCTGGGATGGAACTTCCATTCAGTAAACAGTTTGTTTATGAGCTGCAGATGCATAAACAAGAGGAACTCCATTTCAACATGCTGGTGTGGGTATGACTATGTGGGTGACATGTTAGGGTGTGTACAGAATGACGGTGAGCTCTGAAAGGTCACTGAGTGATAGGCAGAAATATGTCAGATGAATGTCATAACTCCAAGAATCCCTTTCCTTCCCATTATAAAAGTGGAGTGCTAGAATGAATCAGAAGAAAAGAGATGGCAAAATCTACCTAAATTTTGATATTGATGCTTGTTGTCACAGAAAATTAGATAGACACTCAACTGGGGTTTTTTTCCATTATAATTGTGCCAGAACTCCCCAAACTCAGTAAAATCCATCCAAATACAACACTGAGCAGAACTCTGCCATCTTCTGTTCTTTATATCCAGAGGGAGTGGGAAACTAATTTTGAATGGTATCTAGTCTCAGCTGTGCAACACCTTCTAAATGTTTTGATGTCACCGGGAAATCTGGCAGGAAAATAACAGAATTCGTACTACATGACTGGGTTTGTTCTTGTCAGGTACTGCTCCTGTCTGTGTGTGGCCAGCAGAAAGTAGCATTTAAAAAATACCTTTACCTTTCAAATGCTAACAACAAGAAGCAATAAACTGCAAACTGGGTTCAATTTATTATCGAGAGGAAAAATTTAGATAAAATGTAAGGTTCTGCTCTGGAAGGTTCATGCGGAGATTAGGTTCAGAAACTGTAAGGCTGATATGAAATACAAATGGAAATGCATGTGTCTGTAGAGACCAGAAAAACAGTTGAGCAAAGGGTTAAAAGAACAGAAAATAAAGGTCACCATTCCCAGCTGTAAAATTGAGGAATTTGTCATGTCTGTCAAAACCACTAGGCCTGTGCTCTGATAAGATGACAGCACAGATGACTTGTCATCAGAGGAAAAGCAGAAGGGCACTCTAAAGCCAAAGGCAGCAGCATACCACCTCTACTACCTCTCCTTTTCACCCACTCACAATATAAATATAGTCTGTATACCTCAAATAAGCAAAAACAGATAGCAGGCAGCAACCTGGCCTAGGGTTCAGAGTGCTGAAGTAAACAAGATTATAAAGCAAATGACCTCTAATTGGTGACTCTTAAGAGGTGTAAAAGATCCGTACTAAAACTAAACTAGCCTGTGATTTCTGATCTAGAATAACCACAGAGACAGCATAAGTACTCCGTAGTACATGTTACACACGACACTCAACAGACCACCTAAGCACACACACCTTGGCAGTCATGCATATGTGTGTTTGAGCATATGGCTGAATTAAATCAGTGGCAGGAAGAATTAAATCAAAACCCAGCTTTTTTAAAGATTTTGTAAATAAACATCACCTTCTATTAAATTTTGTGTTGAATGTTGTTATGATAGATAGGAGGTGCCTACAGGAGAGCTTCATCTCAGGCAGAGGTGTGTGGGAAGTGATGCCTGGAGGACACAGCCTCTACAGTAAATTGCTTCAGCTGAGCCAAAATCATCATCTCAGCCAGACTCATTTCTCAATAATACTGGCTGAATGAGATACAGAGGAAATCCTGAGGTTAAGAAGCAGCATTAGGCAGATACTAAGATGTACTTTTATATTATCTTTGTGCATATTCCAAATCCAGTGATTGATTTTTAACTTTTTTTTTTTTTTTTAATACTTTTGATTGTTTTTACACTCCCTGTAGTCCTCTTTAGTGTTGAAAGAGACTCTGAAATGGTCTGGAAAACATGGAGTTCTTCATTCCCAAGAATCAGTAAATTGACTCAGGTAGGTAATCATCTCATAGTCATACCTCTAACAGTTTTTAAAGTCCCTAAAAATCAAATACCTTTCACCTGACTGAGGCAGCTTCACTGCAAATATTGGCATCCCCAGGCTACCTTCAAACACAGCTGAGGACAGAGTCTTTTAGGGCACAGTTCAAGTAACCTACTTGAAATGTCTATGGTAGGATAAGAACAAATCCACATTAAGAGTGATACGACTATTCCTAGACATGCTGATTTCTCTTCACTGACTTTGAAGGAAGTCAGCTCAGTGGAGGGCAGTGGCTTAGCAGTATTTTACAACAGACACTTCTAACCTAGGTCAAACACAGATTTCCTTTGCAAAACGAAGTGGGAAGTTAAAATGCAACCTTCACAGGATTTAGCAGCTTCCACATTCACAAAAAGCAGCCTCTGTTTATTCAAAGAGTGAGCCAGAGAATCATGTGGGAATGTAACTGCTTTCATGTACCTAAAGACTTACTGCAACTTTTATCCAGAAAAAGACTGACATTGTTGTGTTGGCTAATGTTATCCTGCATCTCCCAATTCAGGCATTTTGTTTGATAGCCAGAAATTCTTTCAATAAAATTTAGCTGAAAAATCTCTGTGTTATCATTAAATTCCATCACAACTGCATGTGTGGTTTTCTTCTTATCTGGAGTTTGTTGTTTGGGGTTTTTTTAACAATAATGAAGATCATCGAAAATTATAATTCTCAGGACTGCAGCTAAAACCTGTTGGTGCTCTCCACTCTTCAGAGCCTTTTTTCCTTTCTTAAACAGGTCTTTGTAGTAATCAATACTAAGTAATATTAAGCAAATACATGGGGAGAAGAAAGAATACCCAGATACCTTCTGATTCTTTTCCAAGTCCATTATCAAGCACATGAATATTCATGCTAAAAGACAATGGAGAAAAGAGTGGAAGAACAGTTACCCATGTCTGGCAACAGATACCTAGGGAGTTCAGTATAGGCTGGAAAAGCATGATGATCTTCAGGATATATACTGCCATCCTGGCCTGTTATACTCTAAAACATTACTGGAAGCAACATGTCCTTCCTTACTGGAAGGAATTTAATTGGTAATTGTCAAAATAACCCTCTTACTTTACATATAGAAGACAGTTTGTATTTACAAATTATCTCAACTGTGGTACTTTAGCAGATATGAACAAGAATCTCATGGGAGACAGTTTCTACATATCTAAAATGAGTTATGACCCGTTATGTCTTCATTACTTACTCAGCACAGGCCTTGTCGGTCTTCTGATCACTGTAGGCTTCCTGGTAATTATGTCGTCTGTGGGACACAATGACATACAAATAAACAATAACAGCTTAATCTTTTTCAACTTCACCAAAGAACGTATCTGCAAATCTAGACAGCTTTATTCATTAAACCTCCATGTATCACAGAAGAAGCTAAAAGTTAAGGGATATGTTTTCAAAGCCTTTCTTGTTTGAAGAAATTTTCATTTTTATGAAAGAAACATTGAACTCTAGCATTTCTCAGTTCTTTGTATCTTTAACTTCAGTAGTAGCTACTTCATACTCCAGTCTTCAAGGAAAAGGACATAAGTTATATTACTGGGTCTAAATGCCATGGTAAAATAAGGATAGGAGATTTACCTACCTGGGTGATCAAGAGCATCAGCTAAATCAAAATCGCGTTGACCTAGGAGGAAAGTGACAGAAGGAAAGAGACTAAGTCAGAGGGCAGGTTCCATGGCCTTCATGTCTGAAGGCTCTGGACAAAGCCAGAACACCATTAAGAGACAAAAGAAAAACCCATCCAAATAGGAGCAGGCACAGAGCAACACATCAGTTGTTGTCCCAGCACTGTATAGTCCTGAATGACCATGAGAAATGGTCTGATCTAATGCAAAGAAGCTACTTGTTTAGATAGTGCAAAGAGATGCTATTCTTTCCTGTTATCCGTATTCAGTGGCTGTGCAAACATGCCTTTGAGGAACACAGGTGCCCTGTTACAGGGCACAGGGTCACAAGGTCTATTGCTGGGAGACGGCTGAAAGCAGCATTCAGCATGGCACTTGCAAACTGGAATCATTAGGTGAGAATTTTTAATGCCTTCATGATTGTTTTACTAGCTCAGATTTGCTGGCTATTCTGCCTTATGATCACCTGTAACATGAATCAACTCTTTCTTATAACACTTCCTGTAACATGTGCCAGCAAGTAAAAGCCATAAAACTGTATTTATCTAATTTATTTTCTACTGTGCCTTAAAAAAACCCTGAAAACGCAGAAAAGAACCCTTCCTGTTCTGTGTTAGGTGACAATGATGTCACTAAATCTCACAGCAGGGCAATTAGCATCCTGACATTTGAAATTAGCAGGCAAATGAAACTGGAATATATTCAAAATGTATAAACTGAAGTATATGGTTTTGAAATAAACAAACACAGCTATTCATGTGAGTTTTACTTTCCACTCACTACAATCTGCCACTTTCCCTTTAATAACCAGCCTTCCTGACATGCCTCTTTGCAGAGTACATACCCATTAATTTTCATCCAGGCTGAAATTTCACCATCCTCATGTTTGCACACCAAATACAAGATTAGCCTGTACAAACCCACAAAAAGTCACAGTGTGCCATGGCTTCCCTAAGCAGAAATGTTTTACTGTGCTCTATCGAGTAAGCCTCTTGATCAGGGTCTGTTTATTATCTAAGTGGCTTAATACCTAATTCTTCAATAAAGTGTTTTTCTTGGTAAGGCTTGATCACTTCACAGCAAGGATTATAGAATGGCTTGGATTGGAAGAGACCTTAAAGTTCATCTGGTTCCAGCCCCCAAGAAAGGCATCGTTGTTCAAGAGGGGAAACTGAAGAACAGAAAGAGGCCATCAGAGGTTCTCCAGCAACACTCTGGGTTCAGCTCAGCCCTCTCTTCCCGACATGTGCTGTCTTCATGGCATTCTTCTCACTAACCACTGTTCCTGACTGATAGCTCTCACCTGTGTCAGAATGCTCCTGGGAAGATTAATTGTCAGTGGCTAAACACTGTGTCACCCTCGAATAACAATCCTTGCAGGAACATGAAGTAGGAATGTCTTGATTCCTGTGAGGATTTTCATGTAAGTCTGTGAACTTAATTATAGGTGGTGTCTGACAGAGATGATAAAACAAGACTGGAATGCAGAATAGTGAATGACTTTTAGAGGCAAAAACTGTCCCTTTAAAATATTATAACAAACCTGTGTTTGAAAAGGAAAAGCAGATAACAGCATAAGGCTTTCCCTGTAATGTTATCAATGAACATTTCATCTCTTATACATTTGAACTGATCTTAGAGTGCCAGCTCATCCAACAACCTCTCCTTCCCCTGCCGTGGCTGCTCAGCCAACCTTGCCAAGTCCAGTAACCTTTGGACTGGGCCCTTAGCTGGGTTGCTAGCTTGATCTATATTCCCCTACCAGCAGGATGACATCATGGCATTGCCTCTACTAATCTGGTCAAATTATATTTCTCTGAAGCCTTTTTTTCAGTGCCAGGAACACGTGAAGTTTGACTGTTCTTTGGGTTTGTCCTCTGGATACATCTTCACTCTTGATCAGCGTCCTGAGTGCTGACAGAGGTTATCTGGCCTGAGCCCTGCTGCTGCAGGGCACCGTCCGCAGGGCTCAAACCGTTGCTCATCAGAGTGAGTCATGAGAAATCGTTCTGTAACACTAAAGAGCTGTTGGCCAAACCAGCACCTCTGTGGCAGGTCCTGACAAGCAGGAAGTAACAATATGGAAAGCAGCTACAGAGGTCCTAGTGCTGTAAAGAGAATGTGACAAGTTTGTCTTGTGAAGGAAGACTCTGGAAAAATTCCAGGTAAAATATTTCTTTGAAGTTAGGGAAAAGAAAAAATAAATAAATAGGAAAAATCTCATCAAAAGATATAATAGAATTCAAGCAAGATGATGCAGATGCTCCGAATTATATGAGAACCAAAGCAAAACAGCAGACTGAAACAGTTACTAATGTCTGCCCTTCTGTATGGTACCAGCATCTCCCTCTCCTGTTGTGTGTCGTGTCTGCTCGGTTATCAAATAAGTGAGAAAAGACTAAGAGGTGGTGTTTTAAGCCTGCAAAGGAGAAACAGAAGACAACTACAGGCTTTTTAAGACTAGAAAAAAAGAAGCTTGAAAATCTGCAGGAATTATTCAGATTGGTTTGGGGTTTTTTTTAATTATACCTGATGATAAACCAAGTAATAAAACCCCCAGACACCAGCACAGAATGACTGACTGGGAGTAAGAGAGGAATCTACATAGAAATCTCTTCAGCTGTGTCAGATATAAACCTTGACAGATGGGCAAATTGTATGTTGACATCTGTGCACCATGGTAAATGATATTCCAATAAACCAAAAGATTGGTTGGACTTCCATCCCAGCTTCTTCTGGTAATAACATCAAACAACCTCAAGGAGTAAGATCTTGAGAGCTGAATTTTAAATGCTCATTACCATTTTTGAGACTGCACCTAGACATTGTAAGAATGTAAACTGGGAGGATAACAGATGGTTAAATAGCTGAACAGCCCAGATTTCGTCCACAAAATGGTGGGTCTACAAACAAAAACACATTTAGAGGCTCAGAGAATATTTAGCTCAATAGGAACTGGATACTTCAGGGAACTCTGAAGATGAATGACAATGGAAATAAATTAGCCAAGCTGTTCCACAGAGCAAACAGACTGAAAGAAATTAATTTTCCACAAAAAATGGCCCTTTTTTCCTTGGATGAGCTTCCATAATAGAAACAGCTGGAAACTTATGAAAATGAGAATGAAAAGAATTTCAGTGAGGAGAAAACAGCTTTGTTCCTCTGGGGGTTTTATTTGGTTGGGTTTTTTTTTTTGTGTGCAGTTTTTATTCGTTTGTGTGTGTGTAGTCTTGGTTGGGTGGGTTTCTTTTGCTGTTTTGGGTTTGGATTTTGGTTTTTTTTTCTTGTTTGTTTGTTTGTGGGGTTTTTGGTGTGGTTTTTTTGTTTGGTTTGGTTTGTTTTTTGTTTGTTTTGTTTTGTTTTTTAATTTTGGTTTAGTTTCTTTAACCTGGATAAAGTTATTAAGAGGGTTAGCTATGCAGGAGGCATTATCTCAGAGTTATCTGTTATTACTGCTTTGGGCTGGTATGCTATCTCTTGGAGTCACTTCTAGCCTTTCTTCTGGGAGTATCCCTGTTTTTAGAAAGAAATAGAACTATTGCATGGTGTTTTTTCTTGGGTGGTCCACCATGATTCACAGCAAAGAATCTGAGAAATGTTTATACGCTCCTGCCTGACACCACAGAACAGTCCTTATCTACAAACAAGAAAGCACTAAGCTAAGAAAGCAAGCTTTCCAGATGAATACACAGTTTGTATTGCAAAAGGACCTGTTTTAATCATGTTTATACTAGCTGCTCAAGCACAAGGAGCTAAACTACCAGCAGGATTTCTGCTGGCACTGCCAGCCTTATTTGGGATGTAATTCCCTCATTCCCACCCAATACATGTAGCTGTGCCAGTAAAAAACTGTATAGTAGACTTGGCCTACATAACTAACAGTAGATGTTCTGTTGCAGCCGGGCAGGGGAAAATAGACTTCATAAATTCAAACATCAAAACAGTAGTTTAAATGTCAGAGTTGCCAGATTTCTTTTTACAGGCATGATTTTTCCAGGTAGGACATTTGCTTTTCACTACTTTCTATAAGCCTTTATAATACCATGCGTGGAAGGCCAGTGACATAAAATCCTTGTTCGTCTAATTGTTCTATTATGGAGACTATTATGGTTGGTCTTTGTTGCAGAGATCCTAAGCCAGCTTTAATAAGTTTCCTTGAATATGGGGCACATCCTGCTGAAGCATCATGGAAATGAGGTTGTCCTACCCCAGCAAGGCAGCACCCCTACAAAGTCATGTCCTCAGGTACACGTGCATTTAATGTCCACAGACCTTCTACAACATTACTTTTCTGAAAACGTGTCCCACATATCCAGTCACTAACGTGCAGACAGCAGCATTTTTGTCTATGGTTTAATTTGTGACCTAAATGTTAAACAGATCCATCACCCTTCACAGTGTAGCTGACTGATCACAAGGGGCTGAGGTCCCACAGTTTTTGAGGAGGATTTATGAAGAAGAAGGCTAGATTCTGCAGGTGAATGTTACCTCTTCATCATTACAAATTGACTACAAAGTTTTCTGACAAAAGGCTACTGTGGCAACACTCTGTAATTTTATGATCTCCATAAGTAGGCTCAGTCCTGCACTGGATCTATATGAACACACCTTGTGGCCATTAAAATGATACATATTTAAATAAGGGATCATGAATATTGCTAAATGAGAGTCAGGTTATGAGGCAAATGAAATTAACTTCTGAGGCATAGTCTGGTGTTAAAAATTAAGCTAAGATCCATGAGAAAATGTGTTTCTATGTGTATATACATGTGTGGGCATACATCTTAAATGTATGCACATGTGTGTTAGATAAGTCCTTTTCCCATTAATATGATTTTATTATGGGCTTTGATGGCATTAAGACTACCTGTGTTACAAATAAACTAGAAGCAACTAACTTAGAAATGTGAGCTAGATAGACAGGGAAAATAAGTTGATTTTACATTATTTAAAAACAAGAACAAAAATATTCCTTCAGTGTGATTAAATATGAATTGCTTTGTGAATACAATGAGCTTAAAACATTATGCAGCTGGCAGAGACTGAGGAAGAAGTGAGTGACTCACAAATGAGAACAAAAGTTTTCTGAAGAGGAACAATATGTTACCAAAGTCACACATGGGACCCATTTTATGTTCTTTTTTAGCTGAAATGGTAAGTTATTCTTTGCAGAGATCATTTCTGATTATTATACAATCATGAGACATATTTCCCCTGTAATGAGAAAATGGAATGTTTCCTCCCAGGTCTGTGATTCAGAACATATACATTTATTGGTTCAACTTTACTTAGGAACTGTGTTTGTTTAAAGGAAATTACTCATGTAAGAAAAATGTGGGAGAACATAAAGGTTTATACCCTAGAGTGGACACTTTGGACAAAATCTCAATGAGCAGGTACTATTTCTTTGATGTAATGCACTCATGATCCATATTTCCTGATGAGGCTACTGTAGCTTTTCTTTCCATCACGGCCCTTTCATTCCATAAACAATGACTGCCATTACAGCCCGTTGATGTCAGGGTGGAAAATGAGTTTGCTTTAAAATCTGTAATTAGTATCTAAGTTCCAGCCTGTAGACCACAGCATATGGACCTGATAATTGGCTTCATGTTTTTTGTTAGGCCACTTCTGTTTACAGTTTGAATTCAAGGGAAATGAAAAGGTTTCCTTCACTTATTCATACAAGAACACATTTAAATAATCACCAGCAAATAAGATGCACTAATAAAGCAGGAGTGGCAGTACTGCTTTGGGTCTGTGCAGCATAGTTTCATCAAACATGAAAGAAAATCTTCTGGTTCTGTGGTGTTTGCTTTGCTGTGGACAAACAACAGCTGTTCAAAGGTAGCTGTCATTCTTTATGATGTGATATGTCCTGCATACATAAAATAGAGCATACATAATTTTCTATGTTTTGCTTCAGAGTGGGTGCAGAAGAAGCTGATGTATGCTGTAAAATTACAAGCAGAGCAAAAAGTAGGGCTCTCCCATGAAGCAGCACCAGCTGTCTGAGCACTTCAGGTTTTCAGCTATGTGTCACAAGGAAGCAGAGATCAGGCCATGGCATGGGCTGCTCACCCAGAGCTTCTCTCTATCCCTTCATGAAGCTGTCAGCCCTTTTCAGCCACTCGGTCTGAGAATGTCAGGCTTCACAATGGTCACGTTACGTGAGAGCTGTACATGAGGTAGGCTTAAACAAGAGGCCAAGATGAGTGTTCCTCCTAAAACCCTTTAGTGTGGCACAAGCAGCAGCTGCTCTCACAATGACCACTCTCTGCCTAAGTACCAGCTGGCTAATCCATGCTGTTCCAGCTGGTGGGGCAGCGACAACAGAGGGAGCTGAAGATAATGCAGAAGGTCAGGGAGATGCCAGGCTTTGCTATTTCTGTTGCTTGCAAAGTGTCTTTTATTGTTGCTCTTGTCTACATCATCTCAACTACACTGGTAAAATTCATGCAAAATCCCTTTGGCTCTTCA